>JAWQFJ010018963.1:0-15440 GCA_034096865.1 Theodoxus fluviatilis
TTTTTTCATTGTACTTTTTCAGAGGACAGATTTATACTCCCAAAATTCCGTTACTGATAGTGTCATAAATGTTCATTGGCGCTCCAGGTAAAGAGCGCTGTGGAGTGAGTACCCGATGGTCACAGCGGGGGTAGATTTTGCTGAGCGAATACATCAGGATGACCTCGCATGAACTCATGAATAGTGATTTTTCGACTTGCCCGCAGAGTAAATATTTTCCTCCAGCAGTGAGAGGTTACCTGGAGCCTATGATTATGTTGCACTCTTGTCTTGTTGTACGGGGGTTCTCCTAGCTTGCGCTGGGAAGTCGAAGTTACAAACGCTGGTGGTCGTTTTCGATACACTTTATTCACGCACTGATCGCTACACAGCGGTGAAAATCAGTAAACAGTAATCGTCGAAACAACTCCACTCTACGCGCAGTGCCGCAGAGGACTCACTCCTTAGGCCTACAAAGGAGGACTCGTTTATCCTCTATAAGCTCTCACCTTAACTCTGTCGTATCTGCTCTCGTGTCTCAGTCTCTCTCTCTCGCTTTGTCGTGCTTCATATACCTAAACACGGGTTCCAGATCTTTCTTGAAGCTAGTTGAGTTTTCGCTCACGCCCGAGCTGGAAATCGACTGACGTCAGGTGACACAACAAGACAAATTTAGCCCGACTCGACCACGTGCCAGGGCAATGACCTAAGCGGACTGACGGATATACACAAACCGACTGCACAACGATGATCTAGAACCTTCACAACAATTACAAGCCCCTGAGTAAAACCGGGTACTTTATGATAGCAGTGACGGTATGAAGAACTGTCTGTGTTTGCTGTACGGTGCCAGTAAACGATTGCTCAAGGGGACCAGTGATATGGGGGTAAATGCAAATTTGTTTCAGCCTGGGATATGGATAACAAAGTCGTTTAATAAACTCAACACCTTACCACGATTGCTGCTGCTGCTGCTGCTGCTGCTGCTGCTGCTTCGATGCAATGACAACTATTGTCATTATGTTTATCATTGTTTCGACGGATTCGTAAAATCGTAATGACGCTTAAAATCACATCATAATCATGGCAAAATATTTGTCAACAGCCTTGTTACGGCATTTCTATTGATAAATGCTCAGAGAAACAGATTCACTATCTTTACCACAACCACTACTAACACTAACCATTGTCACAAAACCCACTAGTACTACTTCCACTATCAACCACTTCCACCACAGCCACCGCTACCACAACCACTTCTCCCACCAAACTCAGCTACAACTAATACCACTAGAACTACCAACAACAAAAACCACTGCCACCACAGCCACAACCAACACAACTAGAATTACCACACCACCAACCAATGTCACTACAAGTACAACCAACACAACGAAAACTACCAACACAACCACTGCCTCTACAGTTTCAACAACACCACTAGAACTACCACCACCAACAACCACTGCCACCATAGCTACTGTCAACACCTCTATATCTACCGCCACAACACCACTTCAACTACCACCACCAACAACTACTGCCACCAACACCATTACAACTACCATAACCAACAACCACTGCCACCAACACCATTACAACTACCATCACCAACAACCACTGCCACCAACACCACTACAACTACTACCAACAACAACTACTGCCACCAACACCACTACAACTACCACCACCAATAACCACTGCCACCAACACCACTACAACTACCACCACCAACAACCACTGCCACCAACACCACTACAATTGCCATCACCAACTACCACTGCCACCAACACCACTACAATTACCACCACCAACAACCACTGCCACCAACACCACTACAACTACCACCACCACCAACCACTGCCACCAACACCACTAAAATTGCCATCACCAACTACCACTGCCACTAACACTACTACAACTACCACCAACAACAACCATTGCCACCAACACCACTACAATTACCATCACCAAAAACCACTATCACCAACACCATTACAATTACCACCACCAACAACTACTGCCACCAACACCATTACAATTACCACCACCAACAATCACTGCCACCAACACCACCACAACTACCACCACCACCAACCACTGCCACCAACACCACCGCAATGACCACCAACAACAACCACTGCCACCAACACCACTACAACTACCACCAACAACAACCACTGCCACCAACACCACTACAACTACCACCACCAACAACCACTGCCACCAACACCACTACAATTACCATCACCAACAACCACTGCCACCAACACCACTACAATTACCACCAACAACAACCACTGCCACCAACACCACTACAACTACCACCAACAACAACCACTGCCACCAACACCACTACAACTACCACCACCAACAACCACTGCCACCAACACCACTACAATTGCCATCACCAACTACCACTGCCACCAACACCACTGCAATTACCACCAACAACAACCACTGCCACCAGCACAACTACAATTGCCATCACCAACTACCACTGCCACCAACACCACTGCAATTACCACCAACAACAACCACTGCCACCAGCACAACTACAATTGCCATCACCAACTACCACTGCCACCAACACCACTGCAATTACCACCAACAACAACCACTGCCACCAACACCACTACAATTGCCATCACCAACTACCACTGCCACCAACACCACTGCAATTACCACCAACAACAACCACTGCCACCAGCACAACTACAATTGCCATCACCAACTACCACTGCCACCAACACCACTGCAATTACCACCAACAACAACCACTGCCACCAACACCACTACAATTATCATCACCAAAAACCACTATCACCAACACCACTGCAATTACCACCAACAACAACCACTGCCACCAACACCACTACAACTACCAACAACAACAACCACTGCCACCAACACCACTACAACTACCAACAGCAACAACCACTGCCACCAACACCACTAGAACTATACATGTGCATACCTTTACCCTCCGCAGCACCACATTCATAACCGCCTCTGCTTCAGCTGCCAATAAACTGATTTGAAAGTAAAATATATTTCAAATGAATTCATCAGGCATGTAACTTGCAAGTAAGGAACGATACTTGCTCAAGCTGGCGCAGGTGTTCTAGAAAGTAGTAGATCACCACCAATATTGCGGTTTCTACGACTTGTAAATTATGGGTACATTTTTTATCGTTCTCGTTCTAATGGCGGCTGACAATATCACTATGTAGATTCTACCTTCACTCCAGGATAGCACTGTCTGGTCCTCTGAGTCACTGTGACTCTTCAACAGCTGCGTCCTGTCTCTGTTGGGGCTGCTGCTGGGGCTGGGAACTGCCTATGACGTCATGGCTGTGCAGTGGTCAAAATGGCGGAAGGAGAAGCAAAACAAAAAGTCCAGCCTGGAGGACACAATGACTTTTCCTGCAGGAGTGGAGGTCGAGCCCTCGGACGATGAGGACAGGCAAGGTCACGTGGACGAATGCCAGGTGGAGACAGCGTCATCCTCGGGTGAGTTATGATTTGCTAGCCACTGAAGGAGACACTGGCAACTCCAACACAACTGGTTCCTGGCAATGAAAAGGTTGTCTGGCGACAGTCGCCACAAGGCATGCTCTGGTGCATTGGTTTTGGGAAGTTCTGGCGACAGTCGCCACAAGGCATGCTCTGGTGCATTGGTTTTGGGAAGTTCTGGCGACAGTCGCCACATGGCATGCTCTGGTACATTGGTTTTGGGAAGTTCTGGCGACAGTCGCCACATGGCATGCTCTGGTGCATTGGTTTTGGGAAGTTCTGGCGACAGTCGCCACATGGCATGCTCTGGTGCATTGGTTTTGGGAAGTTCTGGCGACAGTCGCCACATGGCATGCTCTGGTGCATTGGTTTTGGGAAGTTCTGGCGACAGTCGCCACATGGCATGCTCTGGTGCATTGGTTTTGGGAAGTTCTGGCGACAGTCGCCACATGGCATGCTCTGGTGCATTGGTTTTGGGAAGTTCTGGCGACAGTCGCCACATGGCATGCTCTGGTGCATTGGTGTTGGGAAGTTCTGGCGACAGTCGCCACAAGGCATGCTCTGGTGCATTGGTTTTGGGAAGTTCTGGCGACAGTCGCCACATGGCATGCTCTGGTACATTGGTTTTGGGAAGTTCTGGCGACAGTCGCCACAAGGCATGCTCTGGTGCATTGGTTTTGGGAAGTTCTGGCGACAGTCGCCACATGGCATGCTCTGGTGCATTGGTTTTGGGAAGTTCTGGCGACAGTCGCCACATGGCATGCTCTGGTGCATTGGTTTTGGGAAGTTCTGGCGACAGTCGCCACATGGCATGCTCTGGTGCATTGGTTTTGGGAAGTTCTGGCGACAGTCGCCACATGGCATGCTCTGGTGCATTGGTGTTGGGAAGTCCGAATGTTGAGGAGCTTCACTGTCGCATGAAATGGTTGATCATTGTTTGAGACAGCTGTGTGGACAATAACGTTACCAAGAATCAATACTTTTTACTAACGTTGGCACCAGCCTTGACAAGGGACTAACAACCCTGTGTGATAAACTTTGATTAAAAAATCATTCAACATGACTGCAAGCTCTTCATAATAAAGTTTCATTCATTCATTCATTCATTCGTTTGTTCGTTCGTTTATTGTTCGCTTTTTTAGCTATTTTGTTAATCTCTTTGCTTATTACATTCTTTCTCCAATTGCTTATTCATTCGTTATCTCATTTGTTCATCATTACATTCATGCAATTATTACTGTGTAGATTTTTTTTTCTATTCAACGATCCATTCATTCATTCACTCATCATCCATCCATCCATCTATTCACCCACCATCCATCCATCCATCCATCCATTCACTCACCATCCATCCTCCCATCCATTCACTCACCATCCATACATCCATCCATTCACTCACCATCCATCCATCCATCCATCCATTCACTCACCATCCATCCATCCATTCACTCACCATCCATCCATCCATCCATTCACTCACCATCCATCCATTTACTCACCATCCATCCATCCATTCACTCACCATCCATCCATCCATCCATTCACTCACCATCCATCCATCCATCCATTCACTCACCATCCATCCATCCATCCATTCACTTACCATCCATCCATTCACTCTCCATCCATCCATCCATCCATCCATTCACTCACCATCCATCCATCCATCCATTCACTCACCATCCATCCATCCATTCACTCACCATCCATCCATTCACTCACCATCCATCCATCCATTCACTCACCATCCATCCATCCATCCATCCATCCATTCATTCACTCACCATCCATCCATCCATCCATTCACTCACCATCCATCCATCCATCCATTCACTCACCATCCATCCATCCATCCATTCACTCACCATCCATCCATCCATCCATTCACTCACCATCCATCCATTTACTCACCATCCATCCATCCATTCACTCACCATCCATCCATCCATCCATTCACTCACCATCCATCCATCCATCCATTCACTCACCATCCATCCATCCATCCATTCACTCACCATCCATCCATCCATCCATCTCACCATCCATCCATCCATCCATTCACTCACCATCCATCCATCCATCCATCCATCCATCCATTCACTCCTCCATCCATCCATCCATCCATTCACTCACCATCCATCATCCATCCATCCATTCATCCATCCATCCATCCATCCATTCACTCCTCCATCCATCCATCCATCCATTCACTCACCATCCATCCATCCATTCACTCACCATCCATCCATCCATCCATCCATCCATCCATCCTTCCATCCATCCATCCTCACCACTCCATCCATCCATCCATCATCCACCATCCATCCATCCATCCATTCACTCACCATCCATCCATCCATTCAATCACCATCCATCCATCCATCACCATCCATCCATCCATCCTCCTCAATCCATCCATCCATCCTCATCCATGCATCCATTCACTCACCATCCATCCATCCATCCATTCACTCACCATCCATCCATCCATCCATTCACTCACCATCCATCCATCCATCCATTCGCATCCATCCACTCACCATCCAATTATCCATCCATTCACTCACCATCCATCCATCCATCCATCCATCCATCCATCCATCCATCCATCCATCCATTCACTCACCACCCATCCATCCATTCATCCATTCATTCACTCACCATCCATCCATCCATCCATCCATTCACTCACCATCCATCCATCCATCCATTCACTCACCATCCATCCATCCATCCATTCACTCACCATCCATCCATCCATCCATCCATCCATTCACTCACCATCCATCCATCCATCCATCCATCCATCCATTCACTCACCATCCATCCATCCATCCATTCACTCACCATCCATCCATCCATCCATTCACTCACCATCCATCCATCCATCCATTCACTCACCATCCATCCATCCATCCATTCACTCACCATCCATCCATCCATCCATTCACTCACCATCCATCCATCCATCCATTCACTCACCATCCATCCATCCATCCATTCACTCACCATCCATCCATCCATCCATTCACTCACCATCCATCCATCCATCCATTCACTCACCATCCATCCATCCATCCATCCATCACTCACCATCCATCCATCCATCCATTCACTCACCATCCATCCATCCATCCATTCGCTCACCACCCATCCATCCATCCATTCATTCACCATCCATCCATCCATCCATTCACTCACCACCCATCCATTCATCCATTCACTCACCATCCATCCATCCATTCACTCATCATCCATCCATCTATCCATTCACTCACCATCCATCCATCCATCCATTCACTCACCATCCATCCATCCATCCATTCACTCACCATCCATCCATCCATCCATTCACTCACCATCCATCCATCCATCCATTCACTCACCATCCATCCATCCATTCACTCACCATCCATTCATCCATCCATCCATCCATCCATCCATTCACTCACCATCCAATCATCCATCCATTCACTCACCATCCATCCATCCATCCATTCACTCACCATCCATCCATCCATCCATCCATTCACTCACCATCCATCCATCCATCCATTCACTCACCATCCATCCATCCATTCACTCACCATCCATCCATCCATCCATCCATCCATCCATCCATCCATCCATCCATCCATTGAACGAGATTCTTACCCTTTGTCCAGTCTGCTCCCGACTGCTGGTGTCCTTCTCGGTCTACACGAACGGACAGAAGCTGCTGGACACGAAACAACCTCCAGGCAGCCTGACCGCTGTCCACGGCATCCGCTTCCTCTCCATGACCTGGATACTGCTCGGACACATGCTGCTCTATGGACTGGAGCTGTATGGTGGGCCTTCTACAGAACGTGCAATGGCAGACTGAGTGCTGTCATTGTCGTCAGTGCAGTGACGTCGTGGTCCTCGTCTTCTTTCTCATCGCTTTTACTATCAACGTCATCGCTCATGATATTGTGGTTATCATCGTCGTCAGTTTCGACTTACCTCAGTTGATCAACAAACATACCTTCAACTTTTTTTTTCGAAGGGTGTGAAGACTGTTTTACCTGATCATGAAATGGTTACGGCTAATAATGTTCTTTCTTCCAATAATCTTTCGTTTTGAGTCGTGTGAACCACTCGCTCATTTTTTAAAATCCTCAATCAGTAAGGCCACACAATGGAAACAATGTTGTGGTTAAATTCAGTCAGTGTTGTATTATTTTTATAGCTTTTACTAGGAAATCAGTTGCGATTTTTAAAAATAAAAAAACGACAGTTGTGAAAATATAGGGACTTTTTTCCAGCCAACCCACTCGAGCTTCAGCAGAAGGTCAGGGATCGATGGACATTCCTCGTCATCACAAATGCCGCCATTTCCGTAGACACCTTACTCTTGCTGAGGTACTTTGTATGAGTGTGTATGGGTGCATGCCAGCATTTCCGTAGACACCTTCCTCTTGCTGAGGTACTTTGTATGAGTGTGTATGGGTGCATGCCAGCATTTCCGTAGACACCTTCCTCTTGCTGAGGTACTTTGTATGAGTGTGTATGGGTGCATGCCACCATTTCCGTAGACACCTTCCTCTTGCTGAGGTACTTTGTATGAGTGTGTATGGGTGCATGCCAGCATTTCCGTAGACACTTTCCTCTTGCTGAGGTACTTTGTATGAGTGTGTATGGGTGCATGCCACCATTTCCGTAGACACCTTCCTCTTGCTGAGGTACTTTGTATGAGTGTGTATGGGTGCATGCCAGCATTTCCGTAGACACCTTCCTCTTGCTGAGGTACTTTGTATGAGTGTGTATGGGTGCATGCCAGCATTTCCGTAGACACCTTCCTCTTGCTGAGGTACTTTGTATGAGTGTGTATGGGTGCATGCCAGCATTCCGTAGACACCTTCCTCTTGCTGAGGTACTTTGTATGAGTGTGTATGGGTGCATGCCAGCATTTCCGTAGACACCTTCCTCTTGCTGAGGTACTTTGTATGAGTGTGTATGGGTGCATGCCAGCATTTCCGTAGACACCTTCCTCTTGCTGAGGTACTTTGTATGAGTGTGTATGGGTGCATGCCACCCCGTAGACACCTTCCTCTTGCTGAGGTACTTTGTATGAGTGTGTATGGGTGCATGCCAGCATTTCCGTAGACACCTTCCTCTTGCTGAGGTACTTTGTATGAGTGTGTATGGGTGCATGCCAGCATGTTCCGTAGACACCTTCCTCTTGCTGAGGTACTTTGTATGAGTGTGTATGGGTGCATGCCACCCCGTAGACACCTTCCTCTTGCTGAGGTACTTTGTATGAGTGTGTATGGGTGCGTGCCAGCATTTCCGTAGACACTTTCCTCTTGCTGAGGTACTTTGTATGAGTGTGTATGGGTGCATGCCAGCATTTCCGTAGACACCTTCCTCTTGCTGAGGTACTTTGTATGAGTGTGTATGGGTGCATGCCACCATTTCCGTAGACACCTTCCTCTTGCTGAGGTACTTTGTATGAGTGTGTATGGGTGCATGCCACCATTTCCGTAGACACCTTCCTCTTGCTGAGGTACTTTGTATGAGTGTGTATGGGTGCATGCCGCCATTTCCGTAGACACCTTCCTCTTGCTGAGGTACTTTGTATGAGTGTGTATGGGTGCATGCCAGCATTTCCGTAGACACCTTCCTCTTGCTGAGGTACTTTGTATGAGTGTGTATGGGTGCATGCCAGCATTTCCGTAGACACCTTCCTCTTGCTGAGGTACTTTGTATGAGTGTGTATGGGTGCATGCCACCATTTCCGTAGACACTTTCCTCTTGCTGAGGTACTTTGTATGAGTGTGTATGGGTGCATGCCAGCATTTCCGTAGACACCTTCCTCTTGCTGAGGTACTTTGTATGAGTGTGTATGGGTGCATGCCACCATTTCCGTAGACACTTTCCTCTTGCTGAGGTACTTTGTATGAGTGTGTATGGGTGCATGCCAGCATTTCCGTAGACACCTTCCTCTTGCTGAGGTACTTTGTATGAGTGTGTATGGGTGCATGCCAGCATTTCCGTAGACACTTTCCTCTTGCTGAGGTACTTTGTATGAGTGTGTATGGGTGCATGCCAGCATTTCCGTAGACACCTTCCTCTTGCTGAGGTACTTTGTATGAGTGTGTATGGGTGCATGCCACCCCGTAGACACTTTCCTCTTGCTGAGGTACTTTGTATGAGTGTGTATGGGTGCATGCCGCCATTTCCGTAGACACCTTCCTCTTGCTGAGGTACTTTGTATGAGTGTGTATGGGTGCATGCCAGCATTTCCGTAGACACCTTCCTCTTGCTGAGGTACTTTGTATGAGTGTGTATGGGTGCATGCCAGCATTTCCGTAGACACCTTCCTCTTGCTGAGGTACTTTGTATGAGTGTGTATGGGTGCATGCCGCCATTTCCGTAGACACCTTCCTCTTGCTGAGGTACTTTGTATGAGTGTGTATGGGTGCATGCCAGCATTTCCGTAGACACCTTCCTCTTGCTGAGGTACTTTGTATGAGTGTGTATGGGTGCATGCCACCCCGTAGACACCTTCCTCTTGCTGAGGTACTTTGTATGAGTGTGTATGGGTGCATGCCAGCATTTCCGTAGACACCTTCCTCTTGCTGAGGTACTTTGTATGAGTGTGTATGGGTGCATGCCAGCATTTCCGTAGACACCTTCCTCTTGCTGAGGTACTTTGTATGAGTGTGTATGGGTGCATGCCACCATTTCCGTAGACACCTTCCTCTTGCTGAGGTACTTTGTATGAGTGTGTATGGGTGCATGCCGCCATTTCCGTAGACACCTTCCTCTTGCTGAGGTACTTTGTATGAGTGTGTATGGGTGCATGCCACCCCGTAGACACCTTCCTCTTGCTGAGGTACTTTGTATGAGTGTGTATGGGTGCATGCCAGCATTTCCGTAGACACCTTCCTCTTGCTGAGGTACTTTGTATGAGTGTGTATGGGTGCATGCCAGCATTTCCGTAGACACCTTCCTCTTGCTGAGGTACTTTGTATGAGTGTGTATGGGTGCATGCCAGCATTTCCGTAGACACCTTCCTCTTGCTGAGGTACTTTGTATGAGTGTGTATGGGTGCATGCCACCCCGTAGACACCTTCCTCTTGCTGAGGTACTTTGTATGAGTGTGTATGGGTGCATGCCACCCCGTAGACACCTTCCTCTTGCTGAGGTACTTTGTATGAGTGTGTATGGGTGCATGCCAGCATTTCCGTAGACACCTTCCTCTTGCTGAGGTACTTTGTATGAGTGTATGGGTGCATGCCAGCATTTCCGTAGACACCTTCCTCTTGCTGAGGTACTTTGTATGAGTGTGTATGGGTGCATGCCACCCCGTAGGCACCTTCCTCTTGCTGAGGTACTTTGTATGAGTGTGTATGGGTGCGTGCCAGCATTTCCGTAGACACTTTCCTCTTGCTGAGGTACTTTGTGTGAGTGTGTATGGGTGCATGCCAGCATTTCCGTAGACACCTTCCTCTTGCTGAGGTACTTTGTATGAGTGTGTATGGGTGCGTGCCAGCATTTCCGTAGACACTTTCCTCTTGCTGAGGTACTTTGTATGAGTGTGTATGGGTGCATGCCACCCCGTAGACACCTTCCTCTTGCTGAGGTACTTTGTATGAGTGTGTATGGGTGCGTGCCAGCATTTCCGTTGACACCTTCCTCTTGCTGAGGTACTTTGTATGAGTGTGTATGGGTGCATGCCACCCCGTAGACACCTTCCTCTTGCTGAGGTACTTTGTATGAGTGTGTATGGGTGCATGCCAGCATTTCCGTAGACACCTTCCTCTTGCTGAGGTACTTTGTATGAGTGTGTATGGGTGCATGCCAGCATTTCCGTAGACACCTTCCTCTTGCTGAGGTACTTTGTATGAGTGTGTATGGGTGCATGCCACCATTTCCGTAGACACCTTCCTCTTGCTGAGGTACTTTGTATGAGTGTGTATGGGTGCATGCCGCCATTTCCGTAGACACCTTCCTCTTGCTGAGGTACTTTGTATGAGTGTGTATGGGTGCATGCCAGCATTTCCGTAGACACCTTCCTCTTGCTGAGGTACTTTGTATGAGTGTGTATGGGTGCATGCCAGCATTTCCGTAGACACCTTCCTCTTGCTGAGGTACTTTGTATGAGTGTGTATGGGTGCATGCGTGTATGTGTGTATGTGTGCGTGCGTGTATGTGTGTATGTGTGCATGCGTTTATATGTGTGTATGTGTGCATGCCTAAATGAGTGTATGTGTGCATGCGTGTATGTGTACATGCGTGTATGTGTACATGTGAGTATGTGTGTATATGTGTATGTGTGCATGCGTGTATATGTGTACATGCGTGTATGTGTGCATGCGTGTATGTGTGCATACGTGTATGTGTGTATGTGTGCATGCTTGTATATGTGTATGTGTGCATGCTTGTATATGTGTATGTGTGCATGCTTGTATATGTGTATACACGCACGCTCCTTGCGTGGGTGTATGTAAATGCGTAAATCTGCTTATGTGGAACTGTGTATATGGCGGTGTAAGCGACTGTCTGTTTCTGTTCGGGACAACAGTTTGATTTCTGTCATAAACTTGATTTGAAACAATTAGGAAAAACAGTTTTCACATTGGAGATGGTTTGACCATAAGCACTAAGGATTCTTTTTCTTCTGTTGTGGTTTAAGTCTTGCTTTTTGCTTCAGTGGTCTTCTCGTGTCTTATCTGCTTGTCAAGAACTTGACCAAAGTTGGATCACCACGCAAATTCCACTGGGGGCTTTTCTTCTTCCACCGATTCTGGAGGTTGGTATTCCCCAAAACTGAATGGAAATAAAAGCGAAGTTTTGCAGTAGCAGCATCAGTAATAAACGCTATCAAGAGAACCAAAATGATATTTCTAAATGTTGGTCTCAGAGCTGTAAACATCGATACTTTCTTTCATATTATCACTTGTATCATTTGAATTGATTAGTAGAAATATTTTTATTTCTGCCTGCTGGTTTTGTATACGTCTGGCTCAAGAGCCCATGCACAGTCTTCTTCGTGCCATGAACTAGCAGACCTGCATGCAAAAACATCAGCCTGACACTTATTCTTGAAGGATTTCCATCAATTCTGTGTTAATTAGCAACAATCATGCTCATGATGTGAATGGTATTGTTATCCCAAATGTAATCTTATGCAAATGTCTCTTCTCTCTGATTAAAGTTTCAGAAAAATTTGTCTAAGGATGGCAACAACGTGCACAGCTTTAATTGCTTCAGTCTAAAAATTGTCAGCCTGAAGTCTTTGGAAATTTTACTTCAGGTTGACACCGGCCTATATGCTGGTGCTGCTAACGTTCACTGAACTAGGACGTTACATAGGCTCTGGTCCCCTGTGGCCCCAGAAGGGTCTTGACGTCAACTGTTACAGCAACTGGTGGATCAACCTTCTCTACGTCAACAACCTCGTCCTTAGAGACAAAGGGGTCAGCCACAGATGGATCAGAGCGGCACAAAGCGCGTCGCTGTGTGTGTGTGAGTGTGTGTGTGTGTGTGTGTGTGTGTGTGTGTGTGTGTGTGTGTGTGTGTGTTGTGTGTGTGTGTGTGTGTGTGTGTGTGTGTGTGTGTGTGTGTGAGTGTGTGGGTGTGTGTTCAGGCAGTTTTCTATGTTAGTTGCCCAGTTTCTAGTGCTGGGTGCAGACGACTTAAGAAGCGAAAAGTACGCTTGCTTTGGTATGTCTACCTGGTCGGCATTTTACATACTTTTAAGCAAATATTTCACAGCCCTCGGGCACTCTGAGATGGACAGTGGATGACGACCTAGATCACCGAACCACCATATGGTTAGGAGTTAGGCTGTCAAGACTTAAGATTTGCTTACATGCGAAAACTTACAGCTTATCAACAATATCAGTGTTACTCATAGCCCCCGTACTTCTGAAATATAGAGCAAACGTGACTGCACCTGAGAAGCAAAAATTTTAAAGAATACAGTTGTATGAAGGTTGCGTAACGCCACATGCGCTTCAGGTATCTGAACAACACAGAGGAGAGAGAGGAGAGAGATGAGAGAGAGAGAGAGAGAGAAGAATGAGAGAGAGAGGAATGAATGAGAGAGAGAAGAAGGAAGGAGAGAGAGAGGAGGAGTGAGAGAAAAAGAGAGAATGGAGAGAGAGAGAATGAGAGAGGAGAGAGAATGGGAGAGAGAGGGAGAGAGAGAGAGAGAGAGAGAGAGAGAGAGGAGACGAGGAGAGAGAGAGAGAGAATGAGACAGTAGAGAGAGGAGAGAATGAGAGACAGAGAGAGAATGAGAGAGAGGAGAAGGAGACAGAGAGAGAGAGAATGAGAGAGAGAGAATGAGAGAGAGAGAAAGAGAGAGAGAATGAGAGAGAGAATGAGAGAGATAGAATGAGAGAGAGTGAGAGAGAGAAAGAGAGAGAGAGAATGAGAGAGAGAATGAGAGAATGATACAGAGACAGAGAGAGAGAGAGAGAATGAGACAGAGAGAGAGAATGAGACAGAGAGAGAGAGAGCGAGAGAGAGGGAGAGAATGAGAGAGAAAATGAGAAAGAGAGACTGAGAGAGGGAGAGACAGAGAGAGAGACAGAGATAGAGAGAAAGAGAGAGACAGAGAGAGAGAGAGCGAGAGCGAGAGAGAGAGAGAGAGAGAGAGACAGAGGATGAGAGAGAGAGAATGAGAGAGAGAATGAGAGAGAGAGAATGAGAGAGAGAGAGGATGAGAGAGAGAATGGGAGAGAGAGAATGAGAGAGAGAGAGATTGAAAGCGAGAGAGAGAGAGAGAGACAAAGAGAGAGAGAGCGAGAGAGAGAGAGAGAGAGAGAAGAGAGAGAGAGAGAGAGAGAGAGAGCGAGAGAGAGAGAGAGAAGTGACAATCTAGAGAATATGAGGAAAACCACTGCACTTCTCATTTCAGTGCATGCCATGGACCTGGTACCTGGCCATAGACATGCAGTTCACGTGGTGTCTCCCCTCATTGTAGTGCCCCTCATTCCTGTGAGTAGCAGTCGCTTTTTTCCGTTTGTACGATGTGTGTATCTTCAAAGTATCGAATATTACGCAAGTAGTAAGAAACACATGTAGGGTATCCATATAGTGCCTGTTTTCCAAATAATTTCATTAATAAACGGTATGTACAATTTTGGGCTTTCATGCTCCGCTCAGGTCTCTGCACCATTCTCCAGAATTCAAAGGGAGGGACATATCTGCTTATTTGCTTTGCCTGGAACGTCTTTGCAGGTTTCCTTTATGATGCCCCTGCAAAATAATACCAGTTGATGCCACTTTTAAAAAAATTAAATCAAGCTCGATCCATGACAAACTGAAATACAACAGCCCCGCCGTCTGGTCGTCCACTTTCTAGTCGTCCCAAAGGCGTCCGTGCGTCTCAGCCGTCCAACTTCCTTTACAGTCCACTTGCAGTAGCATGGGAAATCAATTTGACCATTGAGTTCGTGGGTTCAAAAATGAGTCTTGAAAAACGAATTGCTGGCCTTAACTGATGAAACAGTTTATCACCGCCACGTACAACGTGCTAAGTGCAATTGTTAAAGCAAGTGGTCTTGTTACTTTTAATTACCGGTCTCACTCCAATCGTGTTTCGTTTTTTGAAAGCGGGAACCATGGTGCGAACATTTCTGGATCCAATACATGCTGGAGTACTACATCATGCCTTTACTGCCGAATGGGTCCCTATACGTCATACCGGTTCTTCTCACAGGCTACGTCCTGCAACGTTGCAGTGCCCATGTGGTCATCAGCAAGGTACAAACTTTATGATTCCCACAAGGCATTGTCAAGGACCTCAGTTGCCATCAGGGTCCAAAAACTTTCCCATCTCCTGCCCGTGTAATGATTTGGTACTCGTTTTAGAATTGTTTTTCTTGCTTGACTTGAGGGATTAGGGATAGGCATGCGAGCCCAATCCTTGGCTTTTGGAGTGTACCGGCCATAAATGATGAAAAATA
>JAWQFJ010018964.1:0-2500 GCA_034096865.1 Theodoxus fluviatilis
CATTTATAGAGCGCCTGAATTCTGCACTTCTGCTGCTCTTCGGCGCTTTACACAATAGCATATTGTCGTTTCTGTCTTGGAAGAGGACGGTCTTTAGGCCTCTTTTGAAGCTGGTCAGACATGGGGCAGCTCTGAGTGGTTCTGAGAGAGAGTTCCACAACCTCGGGGTGGTAGCAACGAAAGCTCTGTATCCCTATTTTTTGGACTTCACTTGGGCACATCTGAGGAGAACACTATGGGCCGATCTGAGATCGCGGGCTGGTTTATACAGATTGACCAGGCCACATAGGTACGACGGCATATTGTCCTTTTTGAGACATTTGTAGACGAGCGTGCCGATCTTGAAAACTACTCGCTTGTGGACAGGTAGCCAGTGTAGATCTTTGAGTACTGGGCCGATGTGCTCCGTCTTCTTCACGCTTTGCACAATTCTGGCGGCAGTTCTGTATGCGTTGAAGCTTGCATAGTGTCTTTTTGGGGACGCCCTGTAGTACAGAATTGCAGTAATCCAATCTGCCAATTATCAGTGCATGAACCACTTTCTTTGTGGCTTCCTCTGATAAAAACTTTCGAGTTTGGCCCACTCTATGCAGATGATAGATGCAGGACCGGCAGACTGAGGTGATATGGTCGGTGAGCTCTAGCTTTCTATCAAATACAACACCAAGGTTACGGGACGATTCCGATGGCGTGATGACGGCGTCACCTAATCTGACTTGGACAGATGGCATTCGAGCCAGCATATGGTGGGAGCCGATAACAATGACCTCAGTCTTGTCTTCATTAAGCTTCAAGAAATTGTTTTTCATCCAAACTTTTACCTCCCGCAGGCAACTTTCCAGTCGCAGTACATCACCGGAGGCTTTCCCAGGTTCTGTAATGATGTAGACCTGGGTGTCATCCACAAACATATGAGCTGGTATTCCATGTATCTTGAATATATTGTTCAGAGGGAGCATGTAGATGAAAAACAGCAGTGGTCCAAGAACTGAACCTTGGGGAACTCCATAGATCAGTTTTGACGGGGAAGAAGTACGACGCCCAACTCTCACTGATTGTGATCGATCATGCAGATAATAGTTTATCCATTTCAGGGTTACCTCTTTTAGTCCCAATTTCTGCTGCAGTCTATTCAGGAGGATGTTGTGGTCTATGGTGTCAAACGCAGCAGAGAGGTCCAACTAAACCAGAACCACAACCTTCTGTGAGTCTATGGCTAAGATGTCGTTCTGGATCTTTAAGATGACTGTTTCAGTGCTGTGATGTTGTCTAAATGCTGACTGATGTTCATCGAAAAGATGGTTTTGTTGCATGTGCCTGATGATCCAGGCTGCAACTACCCTCTCTAGAACCATTGACAGAAATAAAAGATTAGAGACCCTGAAACACACTACTAACCTTTTCCGGCTTCAGATACGAAGGATCCCTTGTATGACTACTCGTAAGATATGCAAAACAATACGCATAAGGTAGTCAAATAAAACTGATATTTTTAAAAAAGTGGATGAATTAACATTCGTCGAGACCTTTGCACACTTGGACACATTTCTGGCAACTTTGCTCTTTTCACAGGAAACGTCGCGCTTGCAAGTCCTCAAAGCAGTCTCCTGTCGAGTGTCGTCCATCAGAAACACGTGCGATCATTCGCGTCCGTCGGACACTCCCGTGGATACTGCTTGAACAGCCAATCAGATGGCTTCCTGCCTGTAATTTACCGGTAAAGAAGTGTCCAACAGTGTCCAACTGTGTCCAAATGGCGGACTCGCCAAGCTCGATTCGAATTTTCTCTGGCTTCTGCTACTGTAGCTGTCAGTGGTGAGATGTCCTGACTCCTAAATATGAATTTCATGTTCAGTTCTAATCACTGTATCTTTCTAACGTATGTCGTTTCTTGCGAAGAACCAGTTGTCACAAGGAGCGTAGCGGACTTGATCGAGTTCCACGAAAATACAGCACCAACCCCATGTTGAATGTCTGGGCGGAGAGCGGAGGTAATCACGATATAAGACGTGATTTCAGACCACACGGCGTTTATCTCGTTCCTTTGTTGGGAACTGATTGTTTGGGGACTTGTACATTGCAAGAAATACCACAACATCACTATGAGCACGATGCCACGGGGAAAGTGGGGAATACTTCTATCAACACACCCAGTTCAGTGCGATAGGCGTGGCCTAGTGCGTACCGTTGTCGATTACCACGCGGTTGTCCCGGGTTCACATTCCGGCCGATGCTTAGTTGGTACATTTTTCCATATCTCACTTCAGTTCTCCCTTAGTGCATTGCCGGGCAGAAGGAGACTTCGTGTCCTTTCAACACAACTTACCACGTGTGAGGAGGCCCTGAGTAAAGCGTGTTCATAGTTGACAAATAAATCTTGGCTAATATTCACCAAGTCTTGGCAAATTACTTATTGGCGAAAATTCGACAACTATTGCGCCAAGTTCGGCAAATCTTTAACTTCCTAATAGCTTGACAAAACCAAGCCAAAATATTGCAA
>JAWQFJ010018964.1:7500-12500 GCA_034096865.1 Theodoxus fluviatilis
CGTGAGAGAGATGGAGATAGAGAGATGGAGAGATGGAGAGAGAGACGGAGATAGAGACATGGAGAGATGGAGAGAGAGATGGAGAGATGGATAGAGAGATCGTGAGAGAGAGATTTGGAGATAGAGAGATGGAGAGAGAGATCATGAGAGATAGAGAGATGGAGATATGGAGATAGAGAGATGGAGAGATGGAGAGAGAGATGGAGAGAGATTGTGAGAGAGAGATGGAGAGATGGAGAAATAGATCGTGAGAGAGATGGAGAGATGGAGAGTGAGATGGAGAGATGGAGAGAGATAGAGATGGAGAGATGGAGAGAGAGAGATGGAGAGATGGAGAGAGAGATGGAGAGATGGAGAGAGAGATGGAGAGATCGTGAGAGAGAGATGGAGAGAGATGGAGAGATGGAGAGAGAGAGATATGGAGAGAGATCGTGAGAGAGAGAGATGGAGAAATGGAGAGATGGAGAGAGAGATGGAGAGATGGAGAGAGAGATCGTGAGAGAGAGAGATGGAGAGATGGAGAGAGAGATCGTGAGAGGGAGAGATGGAGAGAAATCGTGAGAGAGATGGAGAGAGATGGAGAGAGATCGTGAGAGAGAGAGAGATGGAGATAGATAGATCGTGAGAGAGATATAGAGAGATGGAGAGTGAGAGAGATGGATAGATGGAGAGAGAGATGGAGAGATGGAGAGAAATGGAGAGATGGAGAGAGAGATGGAGAGAGATCGTGAGAGAGAGATGGAGATAGAGAGATCGTGAGAGAGAGATGGAGAGATGGAGAGAGAGATGGAGAGATGGAGATAGAGAGATGGAGAGATGGAGAGATGGAGAGAGAGATCGTGAGAGAGAGATGGAGAGATGGAGATAGAGAGAGTTGGAAAGATGGAGAGAGAGATCGTGAGAGAGAGATGGAGAGAGAGATGGAGAGAGAGATGGAGAGAGAGATCGTGAGAGAGATATATGGAGATAGAGAGATTGAGAGATGGAGAGAGATCGTGAGAGAGAGAGATGGAGAGATGGAGATAGAGAGATCGTGAGAGAGAGAGTTGGAGAGATGGAGATAGAGAGATGACTGATTGACTGACTGATTGACTGACTGACTAGCTGACTCAGTGATTGCCTGGCTGACTGGTTGACTTAGTGGTTCCGTAAATGACAGAGAGACGTACAGACAGAGCGATCCAGTGACGTATCAGTGCATTCACTTTTAGTGAAACAGGTCTACGACACTTAAATCGAAAAAATGTCGGTTTTTTCCTTCTGTGGATCCCAGTAGGACAATACATTGAGCAATTGTACCATTCAAAGCCGCTTAAAGCCCCCTTGATGAGCTGGGACCCCTGGCTGTTGGCCTTTTAGGGGCCTGCTCCAGTGCCTCAGCCAGGGGCCTGCTCCAGTGCCTCAGTCAGGGGCTTGCTCCAGTGCCTCAGCCAGGGGCCTGCTCCAGTAGCTCAGCCAGGGGCCTGCTCCAGTAGCTCAGTCCGGGGCCTGCTCCAGTGCCTCAGTCAGGGGCCTGCTCCAGTGCCTCAGTCAGGGGCCTGCTCCAGTAGCTCAGCCAGGGACCTGCTCCAGTGCCTCAGTCCGGGGCCTGCTCCAGTAGCTCAGCCAGGGGCCTGCTCCAGTGCCTCAGTCAGGGGCCTGCTCCAGTGCCTCAGTCAGGGGTCTGCTCCAGTGCCTCAGTCAGGGGCCTGCTCCAGTAGCTCAGCCAGGGGCCTGCTCCAGTGCCTCAGCCAGGGGCCTGCTCCAGTGCCTCAGTCAGGGGCCTGCTCCAGTGCCTCAGTCAGGGGCCTGCTCCAGTGCCTCAGTCAGGGGCCTGCTCCAGTGCCTCAGTCAGGGGCCTGCTCCAGTGCCTCAGTCAGGGGCCTGCTCCAGTGCCTCAGTCAGGGGCGCCCCAATCAGCCAAAAGGGGCTACCGAGTCGCATCGGGACAGGGTGAGTCCATTGAGATGCAATCAAGTGTTCAAACCACCCCAAAAGATGGAGCCGAACCCACGCGCAAATTCGCCAAACCTCATGTCCGACCCCGAAAAGCATCATTCCGCTCATCTACCAATTAGTTAGAAGAACCAGCTCCTAACTTGCAGTGAAAGTTTCACTCGGAGAGACTTCCTCATGCGGGCCGCACTAGCGGATTCGTCTGACTCTGAGGAGAGAGGAGGGGAAAGACTGCGAAGCTGGTGAGCCACACAAGCTGGCGGGCCACACAAGTTGGCGAGCCACACAAGCTGGCGGGCCACACAAGCTGGCGGGCCACACAAGCTGGCGGGCACACAAGCTGGCGATTCACACAAGCTGGCGGGCCACACAAGCTGGCGGGCCACACAAGCTGGCGGGCCACACAAGCTAGCGGGCCACACAAGCTGGCGAGCCACACAAGCTGGCGGGCAACACAAGCTGGCGGGCAACACAAGCTGGCGGGCCACACAAGCTGGCGGGCCACACAAGCTGGCGAGCCACACAAGCTGGCGGGCCACACAAGCTGGCGAGCCACACAAGCTGGCGGGCCACACAAGCTGGCGAGCCACACAAGCTGGCGGGCAACACAAGCTGGCGGGCAACACAAGCTGGCGGGCAACACAAGCTGGCGGGCCACACAAGCTGGCGGGCCACACAAGCTGGCGAGCCACACAAGCTGGCGGGCCACACAAGCTGGCGAGCCACACAAGCTGGCGGGCCACACAAGCTGGCGGGCAACACAAGCTGGCGGGCAACACAAGCTGGCGGGCAACAGCATTTGATTCAGGGTGTCTATGCTCGGAACAGGGCCTCATTCATTGCCTTGGTGACCGCTGTAAATGGAATATTTTGGACAAAGTCCGGCAGATAGCGCCTTTTTAACATGTCTCCCCCCCCCTCCCCCCTACCCCCACCCCCACCCCCTACCCCCACTCCCTCCTAATATTCGCTCTTTCCCGCACTCCTCTCCTCGGACGAGTCTCCCTTCCTTTCACTCACCATATCTTCTAGAAACATCTTCTTAGGAAACACTGAACGAAGATATGCCTACCTGGATTGCTGGGGTCCTCGAAGAGATCTTGAAGAGATGAGCAGGGCCCCACCAAATCAAGTTCTGATCGGAACAAAACTGGGCTGGGAGGTCTGATTTCCATTGCCACGCGGCAATTGAGCTACCCGTGACGTCAGGTTTTCGTGTTTCTCGACGTCAATCCTGTCTGGATGACGTCATTTTTCTTGCTTCACAAAAAGTGCACATGCTTTGTAAACGTTCATGACAGTCAGTGGGGGACATGGCACTGTAGTAGCTAGAAACTCCCTACGGAGCGAAGCAGCAGACGGTCTTCAGAGGAAGAGCCCCCGTCGCCGAGTGTTTTGGCCATATAATCTTCCTTTCCTTCTCGGGGGGTGGGCCACACCTGGACTGACCTCCAGGTGTCCGTCTTTCTGCCACTGTATTTGGCAGGGGCGGGGAGAAGCAATCGGAATTAAGTATTTTTGCTCAAGGATATATGTGATGATTTGTCAAACCCTTCAGTTCTGAGGAAGACGTTTAGCCGAAAATTTGAAGCTAAGTAAGGCTTGTTTGTTTGCCCGCTTGTTTTTTTCCCCACTGTCAGGAGCTGCTAGGTGGTGGTGACGCTCCTGCCTCTGTATAAAGGGAAGCACTTCCTACCCCTGTGCTACTAGGGATGAGACGAACACGAGATAGAACACGAAAGCATAGGTAAACGAATAACAAAAGGGTTTAATACACATAGGAACACAAGAACCAATTACACATTCTGACTTCCCATCCACAATACAACTCGCAACCCTACATCTCCACTGCAAACATCCCAAAACCCTTCACTTCCGCCGCACAAATCCCAACACCCTTCACTCCACAGTTTAACTCCCACAGCACTTCACTTCCACAGTCCAAATCCCAAACTCCACCGCCACAGTCCCAATCACCCAGCACTTTCCCCTTCAGTCCCTCCACAGCAAAATTTCCACAAAACGTCACTCCAGAACCAACCGACACCCCCACAAGTCCATCCAGATACCCCAGGCCAGGAAATCCCAAACTCGGGCCAGGACACGCCAACCCTGGCCAGAACACAACTTTCGGCCAAACAACTTCGGCCAGAACACAATCTTCAGCACAGATAAATTCAGGCCAGAACACAACTTTCTGCCAAATAACTTCGGCCAGGACACAATCTTCAGCACAGATAAATCCAGGCCAGAACACAACTTTCTGCCAAATAACTTCGGCCAGGACACAATCTTCCCGCCAGGGCCTGCAACAAACAAAACGACCAGAAACAGTAAACTCTCCCTAACACAATGCAATAACGCAACGTATGGAAAATACCCGACTTGGACGAATCACAAAACAACATTCACTCACCCTGCGACCCGGAGTAACAACTGGCCGGCCACCACACTGACCGGCCACTCCGCAAACTCTACTAAATAGGTTGACGACCAGACAAGCACGAGAAACATGAACATCCTCACTAGGAACAAGCCACACCTGAACCCATAATCGGCGAAATCGAAATCCGCATCAAAGAGCATGATAACAACCAGCAAACCCGTGCAGCCCGTGCCCACGCAACAATATATGAATAGACCACTAGATAGTTCCGCTGACCAAAGACACTATCTAACGGGACTGCCAGCTTCTGCAGTTTTGACGCTATTTGTCCTTTGGCTTCTCTCGGACGTTTTGACATTCGTGGGAACATCACTTCCGGTAGAATGGAAGCTACGGTGGATTGGTAATTGGCCTAATCGTGTTTTCACATACTAGTGTCTTTCATGTGCATATGCATTCAATGAACTTGATTGAAAGAAACGAGTGTATTACTTTCGTAATCAAAGACTTTGAGCGTAATGAAGCAAAACTTCATAATCGATCAACTTGTTTACATTTGCCAGGCCAGTGCGGGAATGTGCGCGTGATTTTTCAGTGTTACCGTTACTTTCATTTGCAAAAGTTTAGTTGCTGTACTTGTCATCAAGAAGTATTCTTCAGACTGACAAAATAATATCTC
>JAWQFJ010018964.1:17500-25000 GCA_034096865.1 Theodoxus fluviatilis
GATTGGATGGTTGATTGGTTAAATGGCTGGCTGGTAGATGGGTGGGTGGGGTTAATGGTTGGTTGGCTGGCTGGCTGGCTGGCTGGTTAGTTGGTTTGTTGGTTTATTGGATTAGGCTTGACGGCCAAGAGCATTTTGAGGTTATATTAGTTCAAGCTTTGCTATTCAAAAGAAAGGTTTAAAGTCAAACAAGGAAGAAAATCTTCATAAGGCAGATTTTACAATAATATCAAATTAGATAATACATTCATAGTTTACAATAGTATATAGGCATTATAAACAAGCGTTGGAGACTTTAAGATTTTAGAGAGATAAATATGAGTCAAAGGTCCATGATGGGACACGATTGTAGTGAGCCCTCTCAGTCACAGATTCCGCTTTGGAGCTTTGAGTCAGGGTTGTGGTCTCAACTTTATAGCAACTGTCATCTTCGTTGAAATGAGATGGACAGTGTTTCGGTACTTTCTGTGCTGTTGGTTGTCTCTTACAAGGCAATCAATTCCTCCTACGATTTCACTTCTATTCGTGTTAAAATCCAGAGATAACAAATTCACAGAAGAGGAATGCTTTACCTTGCGAGTAAGCAGTAAATAAGTCTCGCTTTATTTCATAGTAATACACTGATGAAAAACGTCAGAAGCGAAACATGCCACAGAGATATATTATGCTCCGGAAGCCAGAGAACGAACGCAAAACCCCCAGTCAGCAATAAACGTGTTATAAAAATGCATAGGAGCGTATACTAGAAAAGAATAAAGAAATCGCATAGCGAGAGAGCAGTCTCTTCGTCTAATGCTACGAAACAGGCTTAAAAATTCTTGTATGTCAGTCGTAAATAGAAAACTACTGCATCTGAGTCAGAACCAAATATCAACCCTTCGAGCCTTCCAGCCAATTGTTTTTTGCTTAGTTCAACGAATTCAGAACTTAATGCAAAACATTGCATTCTAACTGGCATTTTTCTTTGTCTTACTTGGAATCCAGGTCCTTTTTGTTTATAAAGTATTTTGTTTGTTTGTCTGCCTGCCTGCCTGCTTGTCTGTCTGTTCGTCTGTCTGTCTTGTCTGTCTGTCTGTCTGTGTGTCTGTCCGTCTGTATGTGTGTGTGTCTGTCAGTGTGTATGTGTGTCTGTGTGTCTGTGTGTCTGTGTGTCTGTGTGTCTGTGTGTCTATCTGTGTGTATGTCTGTGTGTATGTCTGTCTGTCTGACTGCTTGTGTGTCTGTGTGTGTGTGTGTGTGTGTGTGTGTGTGTTTGTGTGTATGTGTGTGTGTCTGTCTGTCTATCTGTATGTCTGTCTGTCTGTCTGTCTGTCTGTCTGTCTGTCTGTCTGTCTGTCTGTCTGTCTGTCTGTCTGTCTGTCTGTCTGTCTGTCTGTCTGTCTGTCTGTCTGTCTGTCTGTCTGTCTGTCTGTCTGTCTGTCTGTCTGTCTGTCTGTCTGTCTGTCTGTCTGTCTCTCTATCTGTCTGTCTGACTGTCTGTCTGTCTGTCTGTCTGTGTGTGTGTCTCTGTGTGTGTTTGTCTCTCTCTTTCTCCCTCCCTCTCTCTCTCTCTCTCTCTCTCTCTTCTTCTTCTTCTTCTTCTTCTTCTTCTTCTTCTTCTTCATCGTATTCTTCTTCTCTCTGTCTTCCCCTCTCTTTCTGTTTCTGCCAAGAAGACAAACCTATTGTCACCAACATGGCTTTGGTCGCAAGAACGCGCCTCTACCAGAAGAGGCGTTGGAACTGAGGAAAGTCTGCTTTCCCACGGACGGGCCTGCGGGTGTACTGCTTGTCCGGGGCAAGAGAGGTTTCCACGTGGAGGAGATGCGCCGCGTCTGCCCAGCAGCGCGTCTCTCTCCTCCCAGAGTTGCACTCCCTGACATGGCTGTGGCGACCCTGGCCCTGTCTGCACTTGGGGAAATATTGGTGGGAAGTGACAGAGACTGCGGCTTCTCCGCCCACCTCGTCTGCTGAGTGTGGACCCGGGGAAGCCCTTGTCGTTGCGTGGGCTTTCTCAAAGCCCCAGGGATTCCTCTGGCGGGTTCCGTTTGCGTCTCCGCGTTGTTAGCGAAGTCCTCGGTGGATGTGGGGAATGTCCTCTCCGTGGCTTTGGGATGTTCTGCTTGATCCACGGAAACCTTCCGAGCGTTGGGTTGCTGCTCGAAACAAGGACGCGGGCAGTTGTTTCTGAGCGTCGGGAGCCGCTCTGCCGTCAGAGTGAAAGGAGAACCGCCTCCTTGCTGAACGGGTGAAGAGAAGCGTCTGGGAATTGCCGTCACGGTTCTTTCGCTGTCAGCGTCTGTCCGTTTCATTGACTGCGAGCTTGGCGTGGTTCCGCCGGTGTCGCCACTGTGCGAAGACTTTGTCAGTGGAGAGTCGAGCTTGTTATTTCTCCCGCCTCTCTCTCTCCACCAGCCCATGTCGATGTCAGCTGAGTACATCCAGAAGAGAGAGGAATTTCTCGGGACGGGTTGAACATCGTCATCATCAATCGTCTCCGTCATGAAACACGACTGGAGCGCATGCTCGGACGGGACGTCGGACATCTTCAACGAGGGCGAGAAGCGATCCCGGTCGGGGCCCCTGTCGCCAGTCTCAGTACGTGCTGGCGTCGAACTTCTCAAGGAACTATTGAGGGTGCGGTCCACTCCTTTGCCATCACGTTGAATATCTCTGGGCATACCTGCCGCTGCCGTTGAGCTCAACGGGAACAGCTCTTGAAGAAGGGTTCGGGGGATATCCTCATCGGTCCTTTTGCAAGAGGAGCTATTGTCGGAGTCTGCGCATTGCTTACCTGTCCGGTCATTGCTTTTTTCCATCAAAAAAGATGCTTTACCTTTGGGAAACTCATATCTGGTCGGAGCATGCTTGCTTTTTTCCAGAGAGGTGTCCCCACTGAATACGCCTTCGGGGACATCTCTCGGCAGATCGTTCGAGGACGACAGCTTCGACCCGTGTCCACTGATAGGAAGGAGGCGGTGTCTCGTATGACTGGCTTGATAGGGCAGTGCGGCACGGGGCCATTGGAGTGTGGTGGAAGCTCTGTGTGGAGGAGGTTTCCGACTCAAACGTGCGGCGTTGTTCGTGGCATCCATGTTCTCCCGCGCTGTTAACCTGCGGTTCTCCTGTGCGCTTATTCGCGACAAAGGCCGACGTCTCGTTGTGTCCTGCTCAGAGCTCAAAGTAACGTTGGACTTTACGCAGAGAAAGTCGCCGCTGTCGACACTCTCAACTTTGCTCCATGTCCTGCTTGCAGACGTGCTTGTGGCCATGTTGGTAACCCTCCTTCTCCCCGTACGGACGTCTTTTGTGGAGGCTTCGGGGAAGTCTGGGGAAACCTCGCTCAGACGGTTTTCACTGCCCCTGACTTTTTTCTGAATGAGCGGGCTAGGTTCGCTCTTCAGTGGAGATGACCCACACATTCCATGCATCTCTTCCTTCTCTGCGTCCGCCGAAGAAGCTCTCCTGGGCCGATATTTCTCATCCATCACGTCGTCACACGTTTGATCTCTACGGTGTCTTGGTAGCTCCTCCCCTTTCATGTAGTAGTAAGGAAACTCCAGCTTCTCTAGATGGCAGCATTTCCTGGGCTCTACTCGCGGCCTGTTGGACAGGAACGTCTTTAAGCGCCGTATCATTTTGGTAAGCTCCTCCAGAGTAACAACGCAGTCAGCCTTCTTCCGCACATAGATACGTCGATCCAGCGCTCTTGCTCGCATGATGCTCTTGAGATCCACGAGTTGCCCGACTCTTTTTGAGTAACCGTGACGTGGCCAGGAGTGGTTGGGCATCAGCCTTCGCTTCCGGGACATTTTGAAGATCCCCTTTTCTATTCTTGCAGTCTTGTACACTCGGAGCGAGTCACGAGAAGGAATTCTTTTCTTCTCCGCGGGCTTGGTGTGGACTATCGCGGGGGCGGGGGCGGGGACTAAGTCGGGAGTGGGGGAGATATTAGCAGTGTGAAAGGAAGGGGGTGAGATGGAAGAACGACGACGGTCAAGAGTCCGGTGACCCTGGGGGAGGTGACTCATTTCCTCAGAATCGAGGAGCGCACGTAGCCTGTCCCAGAGTTGACCCTGGAACCCCCAACCGCTGTGATCGCTACTACTTTCTGAACTCGGTGACTCGTCCTCGGAGTCCGATTCTAAGTCAGATTTCTCCTGGAGGTCTGTGCTGCACAAGGCGACCGTAGACCTGCTTCCCAACTTGGTTTCCCATGACCCGGTCAATTCTTTGCTCCAATATTTTTGCGTGGCCTCTCCGCTGACATTGGACGGGGTCTTCCTCGCGGTCTGTTTGGCTCGCATGCGAAGACCCATATCTAGGTTTAAAGGAGTCCTCATTTTCTGCATTAACGGTAACCCGGTCCATTCTTTGCTCCAATCTTTTTGCGTGGCCTCTCCGCTGACATTGGACGGGGTCTTCCTCGCGGTCTGTTTGGCTCGCATGCGAAGACCCATATCTAGGTTTAAAGGAGTCCTCATTTTCTGCATTAACGCTAACCTCTTACCAAAGGAGATGTTTCGACTGCCGAGCCGGCCCGTCAGGATGTCGCACTCGGGGAGGGACGGTACTTTAATCCTGACTTCGTAGCGAGCATCTTCCTTGGTGTTTTCCTCTGTTTCTTCCTCCTGAATTTTCCCCGGCTCCCTGATCTCCTCCTTGGAGGTTGACGTGAGCTCGTGCTCAAGTTCAGGCTCGTGCTCGAGTTCAGGCTCGTGCTCGAGTTCAGACTCAGGCTCAGGCTCAGGCTCAGGCTCCTGTTGAATATTCTCCATATTTGTCCTGCTCTCGACCTTTTCATGTGCTCTTTCCACAAGTTTTGTCCACAAATGCTCTTGTATCTTCTGTTCGAATCGCTTCTGCCTCATCCTCCGAACTTTGTTCGAGGATCTCTCAAAACTTGTATAACGGCGTCGAGCTGCGATCGTTCCTTCTCTGGGAACAACGTCAGGCGCTGAGTCCATCAGATACTTCCACACGTCGGTAACGGTCAAGGAAGACTGCTGATTCCGCGCAATAGGTGGAACTTCCGCGGACATCAGCTGTGGCGCCTTTGCTTGGTCGTCGCACTCATGCTCTATTCCCGCAGCCCCCAGAAAGTCATGAAGGTCTTGATATAGTTTTTCCTCTACGTTCTTTCGGATCGAGAGGCCTGACACGACCGACTCTCTCTTGCCGTCAGTTTTGAGTTTAGCTGCAGGTTTATCAGGCGGACCTGCCAGCGCTGGTTTAGCAGAACCCATTCTTTGCTTGACACGGTCGATCTTCTCTGCCCTCCCAGAAAGTAGGTGAGACTGTTCTTTCTTGGGAGGTTTCTCCTCGGGTTTGTTCATGGGACCCTGGTGGCGGTCGCGTTTTCCTGCCATGGCTTTGTTCCTGACGACTGTGCTTTGGAATGTTTCTTCTTCCGATTCTTCCTTGCTTGAACAGGTTTCCTTGAGGAGGATCACCCCTTGCTCGCCATCCTCCAGATCTTTGGTCAGGACGCGTTCAAACTCCAGGGATTTCCGAATCGCCGTCTCCTCCCGTGGGTTGATGAAGCTTTTCATTTCCTTGAAGAAGACCTCTTGCAGTGCGTTATCCACAGTGCTGACTGCATGTCCGCCAACTTCTCCCTCCTTCAAGCAATTGTTCAAGACGCCTGTGAGGATGTTGGCGACGGTAATCGTCTTACCAATGTTTGGTCTTGTGTCTCTTCTGGAGACAGATTCCGGGACTGCTGCCACAGAAGAGGCTGGCTCCTGCGGCGTTGGCAGTAAACGAGTTTCCTGTGCATCATCACTCTCAGCTTCGGAGGCTTCCTCTGTCGGTTGCACTTGAGTTTTAGACCCTGAAGCAGTCACGACTTTCTTCTCGCCGGCCGTATTGGACTCCAACGCTTCATCTGTATCTCTTTTCCGTGCGCCCGTTTCCTCAACTTGCACCTTGGATTCTTCAGTTGAAATTGTCGGAAACTCATTTTCCTCTTTGTCCCGAAAGGACGAAATTTCTTCAATTTCTTCTTCAAGCCGATGCAAAGGAATCTCTGTCTTTTCCTCGATGATATTCTGGGATATTTTCTGGATAACAAAAGCAGTTTTTTCTTTCTCCTCCTCCTCCTTCTTTTCCTCGTCCCCCTTTTTCTCCTCCTCCTTCTCCTCTTCCTTCTCCTCCTTCTTCTCCTCCACCCGCTCCCTTTCACTGACTTTTGATTCATCACTCCTCGGTTTTACTTTCTGCACGACGTCAGTGACCTTACGCAATATTTTCCTGACAAGGATATGTTTGTCATCCTTGGACAGAGATGAATCGGTCATGGCATGCTGGAGGTTGGTTTCCAGTTGCTGAATGAGTCCCATCGTGCGGGGCATGACCTCGGGGGCCACGGCTGCCACCCCTGGTGCTGCAGCTCTCAGCAGGAACAAGAAGGCGAGCTTTTGTTTCAGTCTTCTGCATACAGGGGATGGGCTAGTCACCACGACTTCTTCTTTCTCCTCCAGATTTTTCTCTTCGGGTGTCAGAGTCGGACGTGAGGTGGGTACGCTGATAAACTGTTCTCGGAAATATCTCGTAGCTGCCGATTCCTTCTCCTCTTTCTTCTCCTCATCTTGGTCGAAACAGATAAAGCTCTCATTAGAAAGAAGATCAAAGATATTCTCTTTGACAATGTCCTCTAAATTCCCCCAATCTTCATCCTCCACGATTACAAGTGGGGCCTCAAGCATAAATGCCGACCGCCCCGGAAGCTTGTCATGGAGAATGTTGGCCTCGTCGCGGCTGTCCTCCGTAGTCACCGCAGCGGTTATTGATTCTGTCTTCAAAATCTCCTCACACACGCTTGTGGAAATGACGTGACTGTATACGACAGCCTCTTGCTCCGTCGTGTCGACAACGTCGCCGACGACAGTGTGTCCCTCTGTGTGCTTTTCCAGAAGAAGAGCAAGATCATCTGTCCTGATTTCCTCTTTGCTGGCCCCCGTCTGCCTCTGCTCCTCCTCAGCTTCCGTCAAGGAGGACACAGACGTGTACGTGTATTCCTGAGAGAGAGACGAGTACTCCGAGGGATAATCACACAGCTCAGACGTTAGCTCCGCGGGTAGAGGCTGATTAAGCTGGACAAGTTCTATTTCTCTCATTTCCAGCGAAGATCGTGGAAACACCGTCTTGAGCTCCTGCAGAAGGTCGGCCGTGATCGGCTGCAAGAACAATTCGGAATTTTCCGTCTCCTGGAGACTCATTTGTTTCTCCAGCGAAAGAAGCGTTTCGTACGACTCCAGCTCTTCCAAAAGGGCGGGATCCTCATAAAATGTTACGCCGGCTGTCGTAGGCTTCCTCACTCTCCTCGACATTTTTGCAGTGGGCTTTCTGTCCCCTGTCGATTTTGGAGGGGCTTTCTCCGTCTGGAACAGGCGTCGGAAAGCGTCGTGCACCTCGGAAAGATTCATCTCCCCCCTCTTCACCTTTTCGTATTCCTCTCGCATAGTCTGCTTCAGTCGAATGTGTGCGGGCTGCTCGTACGGCAGGAAGGATGTCTCCGTT
>JAWQFJ010018965.1:2500-7500 GCA_034096865.1 Theodoxus fluviatilis
TGACAGCCCGCCGACTGCCTGACACGCTTGCTATTATCTTGTCTGCACCTCCTCCACTCAGAGACTTCGAAAAATGATTTCCCTTTGTGGTTGAGGGTGAGAAAGGATTCATAGAAACTGTCTATGACATTTCTCAAGGGACTGACTGTGGACATGGACACGACAAATGCTGGCACTGTCACTAGCTACAATGATGATATAGTCGATGGCCTTACATAGCCGCCAGGGGTTTTTGGCCGTAAACTGTGAATTTATTAATACATTCATCCATTAATCAATACGTTCATCCATCAATCAATCAATAGGTTCATCCATCAATCAACCAATACACCCATCCATCAATCAACCAATACACCCATCCATCAATCAACGAATACACCCATCCATCCATCAACCAATACACCCATCCATCAATCAACCAATACACCCATCCATCCATCATCCAATGCATTCATCCATCAATCAATCAATAGGTTCATCCATCAATCAACCAATGCATTTATCCATCAATCAATCAATAGGTTCATCCATTAATCAACCAATACATTCATCCATCAATCAATCAATAGGTTCATCCATCAATCAACCAATACATTCATCCATTAATCAACCAATACAAACATCCATCAATCAACCAATACATTCATCCATCAATCAACCAATACATTCATCCATCAATCAATCAATAGGTTCATCCATCAATCAACCAATACATTCATCCATTAAACAACCAATACATTCATCCATCACTCAACCAATACGTTCATCCATTAATCAACCAATTCATTCATCCATCAATCATCCAATACATTCATCCATTGATCAACCAATACATTCATCCATTAATCAACCAATACATTCATCCGTTAATCAACAAATACATTCATCCATTGATCAACCAATACATTCATCCATTAATTAACCAATACATTCATCCATTAAACAACCAATACATTCATCCATTAAGCAACCAATAAATTCATCCATTAAACAACCAATACATTCATCCATTGATCAACCAATACATTCGTCCATTAATCAACCAATACATTCATCCATTGATCAACCAATACATTCATCCATTAATCAAACAATACATTCATCCATTAAGCAACTAATACATTCATCCATCAATCAACCAATACATTCATCCATTAATTAACCAATACATTCATCCATTAATCAACCATTACATTCATCCATCAATCAATCAATACGTTATTCCGTCCATCAACCAATACATTCATCCATTAATCAACCAATACATTCATCCATCAATCAACCAATACATTCATCCATCAATCAACCAATACATTCATCCATCAATCAACCATTACATTCATCCATCAATCAATCAATAGGTTCTTCCATCAATCAATACGTTCATCCATCAATCAACCATCAATCAACCATTACATTCATCCATCAATCAATCAATAGGTTCTTCCATCAATCAACCAATTCATTCATCCATCAATCAACCAACACATTCATCCATCAATCAACCAATACATTCATCCATCAATCAACCAATACATTCATCCATCAATCAACCAACACATTCATCCATCAATCATACAATACATTCATCCATCAATCAACCAATACATTCATCCATCAATCAACCAATACATTCATTCATCACTCAATACATTCATCCATCAATCAATACGTTAATCCATCAATCCACCAATACATTAATCCATCAATCAACCAATACATTCATCCATCAATCAATCAATACATTCATCCATCAATCAATACATTAACCCCACAATTAATATGTTAATCCATCAATCAACCAATACATTAATCCATCAATCAACCAATACATTCATCCATCAATCAATACATTCATCCATCAATCAATACGTTAATCCATCAATCAACCAATAAATTCATCCATCAATCAACCAATACATTCATCCATCAATCAATCAATACATTCATCCATCAATCAATACATTCATCCATCAATCAATACGTTAATCCATCAATCAACCAATACATTCATCCATTAATCAACTAATACATTCATCCATCAATCAATACATTCATCCATCAATCAATACGTTAATCCATCAATCAACCAATACATTCATCCATCAATCAACCAATACATTCATCCATCAATCAATCAATACATTCATCGATCAATCAATACATTCATCCATCAATCAATACGTTAATCCACCAATCAACCAATACATTAATCCATCAATCAACCAATACATTCTTCCATCAATCAACCAATACATTCATCCGTCAGTCAACCAATAGATTCATCCATCAATCAACCAACACATTCATCCATCAATCAACCAATACATTCATCCATTGATCAACCAATACATTCATCCATTAATCAACCAATATATTCATCCATTAATCAACCAATACATTCATCCATCAATCAACCAATACATTCATCCATTAAACAACCAATATATTCATCCATTAATCAACCAATACATTCATCCATTAAGCAACCAATACATTCATCCATTAATCAACCAATAAATTCATCCATTAATCAACCAATACATTCATCCATTAATCAACCAATACATTCATCCATTAAACAACCAGTACATTCGTCCATTAATCAACCAATATATTCATCCATTAATCAACCAATACATTCATCCATCAATCAACCATTACATTCATCCATTAAACAACCAATATATTCATCCATTAATCAACCAATACATTCATCCATTAAGCAACCAATACATTCATCCATTAAGCAACCAATACATTCATCCATTAATCAACCAATACATTCATCCATTAAACAACCAATACATTCATCCATTAAGCAACCAATACATTCATCCATTAAGCAACCAATACATTCATCCATTAAACAACCAATACATTCATCCATTAATCAACCAATATATTCATCCATTAATCAACCAATACATTCATCCATTAAACAACCAATATATTCATCCATTAATCAACCAATACATTCATCCATTAAGCAACCAATACATTCATCCATTAAACAACCAATATATTCATCCATTAATCAACCAATATATTCATCCATTAATCAACCAATACATTCATCCATCAATCAACCAATACTATCATCCATTAAACAACCAATACATTTATCCATTAATCAACCAATACATTCATCCATTAATCAACCAATACATTCATCCATTAAACAACCAATACATTCATCCATTAAGCAACCAATACGTTCATCCATTAATCAACCAATACATTCATCCATTAATCAACCAATACATTCATCCATTAATCAACCAATATATTCATCCACTAAACAACCAATACATTCATCCATTAAGCAACCAATAAATTCATCCATTAATCAACCAATACATTCATCCATTCATCAACCAATACGTTCATCCATTGATCGACCAATATATTCATCCATTGATCAACCGATACATTCATCCATTGATCAACCAATACATTCATCCATTAAGCAACCAATACATTCATCCATTAAGCAACCAATACATTCATCCATTAAGCAACCAATACATTCATCCATTAATCAACCAATACGTTCATCCATTGATCGACCAATACATTCATCCATCAATCAACCAATACATTCATCCATTAAGCAACCAATACATTCATCCATTAATCAAACAATACATTCATCCATTAATGAACCAATACATTAATCCATTAATCAACCAATACATTTATCCATTAAGCAACCAATACATTTATCCATTAATCAAACAATACATTCATCCATTGATCAACTAATACATTCATCCATTAAGCAACCAATACATTCATTTATTAATCAACCAATATATTCATCCATTAATCAACCAATACATTCATCCATCAATCAACCAATACATTCATCCATTAAACAACCAATATATTCATCCATTGATCAACCAATTTATTCATCCATTAAGCAACCAATACATTCATCCAACAATCAACCAATACATTCATCCATTCATTCATCCATTCATCAATCCTTTCATCCATCCATTCATCAATCCATTCATCCATCCGTTCATCCATACACTCATCCATATATTCATCAATCCTTTCATCCATCCATTCATCAATACATTCATCTATTCATTCATCAATCCATTCATCCATCCATTCATCAATACATCCATCCATCCTTTCATCAATACATACATTAATCCATTCATCAATACATACATTCATCCATTCATCCTTTCTTTCTTTCTTTCTTTCTTTCTTCACTCGTTAACCCATCCATTCATGAATCAATTCGTCAATTTGTTCATGCACTCAGTCATGCGTTCATTTATAACTCCTACTTTCATTCATTCATCCATTGATTTTTGACTCACATGCGAAGCAAAAGTGAGTCTATGTACTCACTCGTTTCGTCTGTCCGGTCGTCCGGGCGTCCTGTCGTCCGTAACAAACGTTAACGTTGGATTTTTCTCGGACACTATTAATTCAATGAACACTCAATTTGGCATGATGCTGTATTTTGACAAGGCGTCAAAAATTGTACACAGTGACTTGACCTTGATTCAAGGTCAAGGTCGCAGGGGCGGTAAATGTTGTCTAAAAAACAGCCGTTTTTCACATTTTCCCAACTTTCTCTGAAGTTTTTAAGATTGGATACCTGAGCTATATATGGTGTATAGGACAAAGTAATCCCTATCTTTTGATACCAGATTGATTGACATTGCTTGAAGGTCAAGGTCACAGGAGGTCTGTAAAGTTGGATTGTATACATATTTTGAAGTGACATTGACCCTGAACTATGGCAGATAACTCTTCCAATCTTCATTACATTGTAGTACACATGTTATACTTTCATACTAGGTCACCCGTGTTGTCTGTCAGGGCGTCCGGGTGTCCTGTAATCCGTAAAAAAACTTTAACCTTTGATTTTTATCGGAGACTATTAAGTCTATGTTACGGACAGGCTAACTGGGCCTTGAGTTTGCCTAGCCCGCACAAGTGAAAATAAACAAGAAAACACAAACACCAGC
>JAWQFJ010018971.1:0-17500 GCA_034096865.1 Theodoxus fluviatilis
AGAGTGAAGTTTAATCCTCTTGGTCTAAACACCAAAGTGTAGTTGAGTGGTTGGCGGTTTGGGTGTTCAGAGGGTACGCTTGTCGGCTTTCAGGGGTGATCCGATGGTCTGGATGTGTGTACTGTGTGTGTAGGGGTGTGGATGTGTGTGTGTGTGTGTGTGTGTGTGTTTGTGTGTGTGTGTATGTGTGGGGGTGGGGGGGGTGGGGGGTGCGTGTGTGTGTGTATGCACGTGTGTGTGTGTGTGATATGCTGTTTCTTTCTCCAGAATTCTTGGACTTATATTTGCCCATTTTTGTGGACTATCGTGGTGATTGGCCAGCCGGGACATCCAAGACTATAAGAATGTTGTATGTCATAGCAGACGTAATTCTTTTTATACGTCATCTTGACGCCATTTTTTTCTTTGCTGAAATTTTTAAAGTAATAACACAGAAAGTCATCTTGTTTTTTGTTTTCTTTCTCTTTTTTGTAAGTGAAGTTTAATTGTAATATAATCTGTTCTAAGCCGTTAGCTCATACTAGAAATCAACAGAAGGTTGAATGCCAGATTTCTCTGAGTCAGAACAGTGTTGATACAGCAGTGTGTCATGTAAGGGGTGCCATTCTAGACAGCAGCAGAACTCTTAGCCTCTCTGGTTTGCAGGGACATCCTGGGTGGAGGTTCCGTACCCTAGGGAGGATGTGCGCCTCAGCCAGGTCTCCCTGGGCCTCAATGCACTTTGGGCTCTCAGTCGGGACGGGAAGGTCAGTCTGGTGCGACCTCTCTCCCCACATGTCACATGATGAAAAAGGAAGAGAGCAATTACACTGCTTTTACGTTCACTCTGGCCGTTCCTGCTTTCTCTCCCAGTCAATACCATCAGTCATGTGGACTTCCTAATCCATGTCTTGTCATGGCACTCCTTGGAAAAGATGGATCCCACCTCTCACTTTCTAGAGGTTTCCACAAAGATCAAGACGGAGAAAGAGGGGAGCCAAAGGGCCATTGATGGACATTACAGGCTCTTGTATAATCTATTCGTATTATTTTAAAAAACCTTTAGTTTGTAGTAAAAACAGGAAAGGCCTTGCCTGAGAGCTTGACACTTTTTCTGTTTGTTTCCTTGTGGGCTTCAGCTCTGTGTAAAAAATTTAAGAAAACAATGACTTCCTCCCATGTGTTGCATGACTGATATCAAACAGCAGCCATATCTTTGTTTAGAGTTCTCTTTTGCTGTTGTGACTAGGTCTGGTACCGCAAGGGAATCAAGGGGAAAGACTTTGAGTCGGCTGCAGGAGACACGTGGGTGGAGATGGTTGGGGAGATGTCCTTCCTCTCTGTCTCATCCAACGACCAGGTACAGTGCATTTGGTTTTGGAACTGACTGCTTGAAGGGATGGATCGCTGCCAGTGTCCTCATTGTTGTTTACATAGTATTTGATGTGTATGGGTCATCAATCCTATCTGCATGATGGACCTAAGAAAGGTACAAGTAACTTTACAAGTGGTATGATCTGACATGGTCGTTCAGGTCTCTTGGTTCTGAAATGCATTAGAAAATAGCTCAAAGAATTGTGTTTTTACAAAGGTCAGGGTTAAACCATGCTAGATCAGAACACAAAAACTGTCCTGGATATTGCCGGTGATGAAATTGGTTTCAAGAGTTCATAGCATTAAAGAAACAATGCAACAGTATACTTTTCAGCTCTTTCCGAGAGGCTGAAATAATAATTGACATTATTTACTGCAGCATTCCAAAATTGACTTGAAAAGAACGTTTAAGCAATTTTATTTAGATGGTTTGCTTTTTAATGATTCATTTTGTTGGAGTCTTGTGTAATTCACCTTGTTGAATCACTTGTACTGTTATGTGTTTTTGAGCAGCGTGCAATCAGTCAAACATATACAGATGCCCCATCAGTTTCAGTTTCTCTTTTCCAGGTGTTTGCCATCGGTCAGAACAATGGCCACGTGTACTTCAGGACAGGGGTGACTGCCGATGACCTGGGTGGGAAGACCTGGCAGCACATTGCATTGGAGGAAGACGGGTCTATCTATGGAAGGGACAGCTCCGGCCCAGAACTGTCGCGTTGTTTCTCATCTGCATCTCCACCCTCCGACGACAATCTGTCCTGGTCGAGTTCCTGTGCACTTCCCTCTCCAGTTGGTCATCAGGACCCTGACTTTGCACCTCAGGGGAGGCAGTTGTCTCTGGACGATGTTTTTGTCCCAGAGGTTCAGTTCAGTTTGGAACTTGCAAGTGCTAAGGATGAAGACGGGTCCAGACCAAATCAAAACGAAGAGGCAGCAGGGCAAGTGGTGAGCAGTGAGGGGATGAGTAATGGGACAATAGGCGCCTGCATCCAGAGTGGAGCGCCCAGCTCCTGCGCTCATTCCTCGCTGTCATCTGGGGTTGCTGACACTGACCCAGGTCCAGTCAAGTGTGATGTGGTTGATGGAGTCAGTGAAAGAAATGGGGCAGATGAGAAGCCTAAGTGTGATGCAAAGTCTTGTGACAAACCAGATTCTTCAGAGAGCTCCAACACCACCTTGACAATGTGCCCACCTTCCACAGCTCAGAGGAAGAGTCCCAGCCAGTTCTGTGATGACAGTGACACAGAAGACATCTCTGACAAAATAATCGACTTCATCACATACAATCCAGACGAAGATGATGATGCCAACACTGCTCAAGAGAACAGCTCACAATCTGTGGTTGATGGCAAAGTGAGCCATGTTACATTCCAGGAAAACACGGAGACAGAGAGGGAATGGATGGACATAAAGGAAAGGTCGGGGTCAGGGGACCACTCCTTCTCCCAGCCCATGATTTCCATGATGACGCCCATCGTGGGACCAGCCTCAGGACGGGCATCAGAGACCAGTGAGGTTTCGAGCCAGGGACCTGCAGAGCTGATGGTGCTGACTCCAGCCATGCCCCGCTTCATCTTCGTCTGGCTGTCAGCCTCAGCCTGCATCTTTGACAATGCTGAGACGGTGCCATGGCTTCGTTCCGCCAGAGGTGAGAGAAAAGCAGGCTCTTGTGTGCTGGTTTGTATGCTGGTAGGTCTGTTGCACTGTGTGCTGGTAGGTCTGTTGCACTTCATGCTGGTAGGTCTGTTGCACTTCATGCTGGTAGGTCTGTTGCACTGTATGCTGGTAGGTCTGTTGCACTTCATGCTGGTAGGTCTGTTGCACTGTGTGCTGGTAGGTCTGTTGCACTGTATGCTGGTAGGTCTGTTGCACTGTGTGCTGATTTGTCTGTTGCACTGTGTGCTGATTTGTCTGTTGCACTATGTGCTGATTTGTCTGTTGCACTGTGTGCTGGTAGGTCTGTTGCACTGTATGCTGGTAGGTCTGTTGCACTGTGTGCTGATTTGTCTGTTGCACTGTATGCTGGTAGGTCTGTTGCACTGTGTGCTGGTAGGTCTGTTGCACTGTGTTCTGATTTGTCTGTTGGACTGTGTGCTGATTTGTCTGTTGCACTGTATGCTGGTAGGTCTTTTGCACTGTGTGCTGATTTGTCTGTTGGACTGTGTGCTGATTTGTCTGTTGCACTGTGTGCTGAATGGTCTGTTGCACTGTATGCTGATTTGTCTGTTGCACTGTGTGCTGATTTGTCTGTTGGACTGTGTTCTGATTTGTCTGTTGCACTATGTGCTGATTTGTCTGTTGCACTGTGTGCTGATTTGTCTGTTGCACTGTGTGCTGATTTGTCTGTTGCACTGTGTGCTGATTTGTCTGTTGCACTGTGTGCTGATTTGTCTGTTGCACTGTGTGCTGATTTGTCTGTTGCACTGTGTGCTGATTTGTCTGTTGCACTGTGTGCTGATTTGTCTGTTGCACTGTGTGCTAATTTGTCTGTTGCACTGTGTGCTGATTTGTCTGTTGCACTGTGTGCTGATTTGTCTGTTGTACTGTGTGCTGGTATGTCTGTTGCACTGTGTGCTGAATGGTCTGTTGCTCTGTGTGCTGGATTGTCTGTTGCACTGTTTGCTGAATGGTCTGTTGCTCTGTGTGCTGATAGGTCCATTGCACAAGAAGGATTTTGAAGGAATGTTGCTCGTTTTGATTTGGGGGCATTGTAAAACCTGGATACAGTAGCTGAAAAAGCACAGGACTTTATATGTAACATGGTTAGAAACTATATAAGCTCACAGAACACAGTTGTGAGTATTACAAACACTTAACCATACAAAATGAGTGAGACATAGACACAGGCACCATTGGTTAAAAACATCTGCATTAGCAGAATGCCATAACATCATGCTTAGACACTGGTATTCCTCAAGGAGTGTCTTTGCAAATTCTTCCAAGAGCCTGTGATATTTTGCTACCTCTGCATGTTTTACATTTCTAATGCAAGATGCCTGATCTATCCAACACAGAGTCTGGAAGCTCACTCCGCAGCAAGAGGCCCGGCATTCCCTACAAGCTGAGGCGGAGCATCCTGCAACAGCTGCATGCCAGGAACCAGCGCGAGGCGCAGGCATCGCAAGGCATCTCCACCATCAGCCAGGCAGTGGATCAGGTGTGACCCAGCCTCGTTACTGTCATCCTCGGTCTCTGGGTTCCAGCAGCTCTACCTTCGCCTTGAGAGTTGACAGAGCTTTGCTAGGACTCAGTTAGTGAGACACAATGGGCTGTAGGCTCTCTGACACTTGTACTGATGCATGAACACACACAAAAACAAAGAAATATCAGAGAAATGATACAGAACAAAATGTTAGAATATTGGTCTTGAAAGCAAGGGATCTTTTAGCAGTAAATCATTTAGCGTGTCAAAGAGCAAAAAAGCAAAATTTATCAAAAAGAATTTGCTTCAAAACTAATGTGGCTGCACAACAAGCATTCCTCTGCTGGTGCTTCTCTGTGCCAGTCACACTGCATGATGTCTTGCGTGTCTGCAGACTGCCTGGGTGAAGAAGGCAGCCATGCAGTGGTTCCAGGACAACTGGTCACACTGGACAGAGTGCCACGTGGAGCTGGACACTGGTCAGCCTGGCACTGCGGAGGGCTACCTGACCATCCACTACACCCACCGCCACAAACAGATGGTCAGTCGGCCTTGCTGGTTCTGTGCTGGAGTTGCGTTTTATGTCCCCTGTCCTTTGTTATGAGGTGCTCTGTAGAGATAGCTAGTGTTTATTGAGAGTAAAAAACACCTTGTTTGAGCTTGTCTGTCGCTGTCTATTGTCACTGTCACTGAAGCCTGTTTATAGGACTCTATCACTTCTGATTGTCTGAGATGAGACTTCCTCAATACCTAATTCCCATCACCTGTAAACAATTTCTTGTAAAAACTCTTTAAATGCACCCAGAGTTTGCTTTGAGAGTGGATGAAATCCATGCATGTCATTTCCATTTTCTTCATGCAGCATCGTCAGATAGCGCTGGCAGACATGACGTGTGTGAAGCGGCTGCATGACCCTCTGTACCGCACAGTGCTGGCAGTGCACCTGTCAGAGGCCGATGCCACCTACAAGCCCGTCTACCTCCGTGCCGCCAGCGAGGCTGAAGCCGAGGAGTGGGTCTGTACATTTTCTGTGCTTTGATGACTGGTCCCTATTCATTTTCTGTGCTTTGATGACTGGTCCCTATTCATTTTCTGTGCTTTGATGACTGGTCCCTATTCATTTTCTGTGCTTTTGTGACCCCCACAAATGGTTTTCCCTTTATTATGACATGTATAATTATTATTTCCCTTTTCTATTGTCTGTAGCAGACGACGTTTTGGGTCTGTTCTCGATTTCTAAATCTAATTACCTCCCCTTACTTGGATAGGTATGTCGTCACGGGATTGTGACGTGTAAGAGAGAGGAACGGTTCGGAAAAGGATTTGTGCCCGAGCGGATTGGGGTGATCTGCGTTCCGTTGGATGGTGTGTGGAAGCGGTCCTGAGGTAAAAGAATTGGAGAGTCTGAGGAGGAGAGTGATACTACTGCGGAGATGGAGGACGAAGACCGATGAGATGACTGAAGTTGAGGTGATTGAAGTTGAGGTTATTCAAGACAGTTGAAGTTGATGTTGAAGTTGGTTGAAATAAAGAAGATAAGAAAATGGAATCAAGCAAGCGCGGTTGTCCCTCGATCTACTCTCGCTCCTCTCGCTCTCGTCCCCTTTCTGTCGACCATATCTGGTCACACTTTGATGACGGGTCCCTGTTTATTTTCTGTGCTTTGATGACTGGTCCCTGTTTATTTTCTGTGCTTTGATGACCGGTTCCTGAACAAGCTCCAACAATGACTCAAAAATTGAACCACTCCTGGTGGGCGGCGGAGGCAAATCGGATCAGGCCCTCAAACTAACCATTGGTCACAGTGACATCGTCTTCTCTCAGTCTGTTAGAAATTTAGGCGTCATGTTTGACGAAGATCTGTCAATGAGATCTCGTGTCAACATAGTCTGTCAGTTAGCATATTACGAGCTAAGGAAAATTAGTACCATTCGTCATTATCTTTCTCAGCAGGCCACCAAAATGCTCATCACATCACTTGTCCTGTCTCGTCTGGACTATGGAAACTCTCTTCTCGCTGGCATCCCCGACACTCTGCTTAACCAACTCCAGAAAGTTCAGAATTGTGCTGCTAGGCTAGTGTTTTTATGTCCCAAGCGTACCCATGTCTCATCACTTCTACATACACTTCACTGGCTCCCCATCTCTCAGAGGATAGATGATACTTTGTGCTTCAAGGCCATCGACAACACCGCACCACACGCTCTTACAGAAATTCTTGCAGTCTACACGCCCTCCAGATCTCTACACTCAGCTGCTGACTCTAGAATGCTTAAGGTCCCCCGCCGTAATAAGAAAACTCAAGGACAGCGTGCCTTCTCTTATGTTGGACCTGTAACCTGGAATAGTCTCCCTCTCTCAGTCTGTCCTTCTGACACTATGCCCCAGTTCAAAAGTGCTCTAAAGACTCACCTCTTCCGATCCGCCTTTCTCGCTGAGCTGCTTCGCCTTACTTGACCTGGCCTGCAAGTGCTGTGTATATTGTATAGTTTGTTCTATTTGTTCTATTGGATCTTAGTTTTAGTTTTTTGTTTATGTGTGTTGTGTGAGAGTTTTTGTAGGAATGTGGTGTTGAGTGGTTGTATGAGTGTTGATTCTTTGGATTGTAAACGCCATGAGCTTGCCTGTCAAGGGAAGGTATTTGCGATGAATAAACTATTATTATTTTCTGTGCTTTGATGACTGGTCCCTGTTTATTTTCTGTGCTTTGATGACTGGTCCCTGTTTATTTTTGACTCACATGCGAAGCAAAAGTGAGTCTATGTACTCACCCTTTTCGTCCGTCCGGGCGTCCGGGCGTCCGGTCCGGGCGTCCAAAAACTTTAACGTTGGATTTTTCTCGGAGACTATTAAGTCTATCAATACCAAATGTGGCATGATGGTGTATGATGACAAGACCTCAAAAAACATACATAGTGACTTAACCTTGCTTCAAGGTCAAGGTCGCAGGGGCCATAAATGTTGTCTAAAAAACAGTCATTTTTCACATTTTCTCAATTTTCTCTGAAGTTTTTGAGATTGGATACCTGACCTATATATGGTATATAGGGCAAAGTAATCCCTATCTTTTGATACCAGTTTGGTTGACCCTGCTTAAAGGTCGAGGTCACAGAAGCTCTTCAAAGTTGGATTGTATACATATTTTTAAGTGACCCTGACCCTGAACTATGGAAGATAACTGTTTCAAACTTAATAATTATGTGGGGCACATGTTATACTTTCATCATGAGACACATTTGGTCACATATCATCAAGGTCAAGGTCACTTTGACCCTTATGAAATGTGACCAAAATGGGGTAGTGAACCACTAAAAGTGACCATATCTCATGGTAGAAAGTGCCAATAATCACCATTGTGCTTCCTATGTCTTGAATTAACAGCTTTGTGTTGCATGACCTTGGATGACCTTGACCTTGGGTCAAGGTCACATGTATTTTGGTAGGAAAAATGTGTAAAGCATTTCTTAGTGTATGATGTCATTGGTAGGTTTAGTTGTTTGACCTTGACCTTGAAGGTCACCTGAAGGTCAAAGTCATATAAAGGTCAAGGTCAAGCATGTGAGTCGTATGGGCTTTGCCCTTCTTGTTATATGATGCTTGTCACGTGTAGAATCTGTTCATCTCAAATCTTGGGTATGTTGGCATAGAGTTACTGCTTCTTGTGATCTGAGCATAAGTATCACTGTCTTGAAATAAAACAGGCATCTCTAATTAGATTCATTTGAAGATTACACATCATTTGAAGACAAATTACTTTTCCAATTATTTCATATTTCCAAATCAACTCACTTGTTAAAAAACTTATTCAATAGTTCTAATACAGAAATTGTTGTTTGAGATCCAACAGTTCTTCATCTTGAGGTCTTGCCCATGTCTTGTGTTGTTAGAGGAGTGGTGGTGATGGGTGAAAAGCCAAAAGGTCAAAGGCTTCACCAGCATGACCTTGCAGTCATCATTCCAGCATGCTGATTGGCTGCCTGGGGATGGATCCTCACAAAATGGCCAACAACGCTGACTGCAAAGTCCCCACGAATAAATTATGTTCCAGGACATGGTTGATAATAAACATGGTATAATAAGTACAACTTTGTCTTCTGGCAGATGGCCTCCCTGTACCAGGCCTCCATGAGTCTACAGAAGGCAGTCCCCGTCGGATCCGTGTGGTCCACAACGCTCACGGGAGACGTCTTTGTCCACTTTCCCAGCACTGCCAGTCTCAAGCCCTACCAGATGTGAGTGGAAAAGATCCACCCCACTGCATGTCTGTCACTGTCTTTGTTGAGAGTGTGAATGTCTCTGATTGTTGGATGCAATCTACACTTGGCTTTGCGATGTAGCCAGTGTCTGAAAGTTGTGGTTAATTAGGATTTGCGATGTAGCCAGTGTCTGAAAGTTGTGGTTAATTAGGATTTGCGATGTAGCCAGTGTCTGAAAGTTGTGGTTAATTAGGATTTGCGATGCAGCCAGTGTCTGAAAGTTGTGGTTAATTAGGATTTGCGATGTAGCCAGTGTCTGAAAGTTGTGGTTAATTAGGATTTGCGATGCAGCCAGTGTCTGAAAGTTGTGGTTAATTAGGATTTGCGATGTAGCCAGTGTCTGAAAGTTGTGGTTAATTAGGATTTGCGATGCAGCCAGTGTCTGAAAGTTGTGGTTAATTAGGATTTGCGATGTAGCCAGTGTCTGAAAGTTGTGGTTAATTAGGATTTGCGATGCAGCCAGTGTCTGAAAGTTGTGGTTAATTAGGATTTGCGATGCAGCCAGTGTCTGAAAGTTGTGGTTAATTAGGATTTGTGGTCTGTGGTCCCAAACTTGACATAGTGAAACACCAAGGTTACTACAAATACCAGTCTAATACAAACCACTCTTTCTATTTGATTTACAGTAGGCGCTATGTCATAGTATGTGATACCACTCCTCAACTCAAACCATGCCCATGGAATGTTTCTAACTATTGCTGTGGAAATACAAATGAAAGTCTTTGTTTGTTCCAAGAATATACACATTTGTTGTTTTGGTAAATTTTGACCTTTGATTGCCCTTATATGGTTACCATAACATTTTTCAGTGCAGTTGAAATCACCTTGCTCTGCCTCGGATACCTAATGCCTTACACTCCTTATTCTACTTGTGCTATTAGTACTATTGTACAGGGTCCTGTAATGCTACTCTCTACCCTAGCTGTCTTTCTCCACAGCCCCTTGCTGCCCAGTGAAGGTACGGGCTAGCTTTTCAGGTCTAACTCACTGTTCTCAATTTAACATTCATGTGGGAAACATCAGGCAGCACCTCCCCAAGATCTTCACTTGACTGCTAAATTCAGAACAAGGATTTAGAGAAGGAAACATGAGAGGGAGCATGTGGGGCTCGGCTGACAGCTAGGTTGGCAGGGGAATGGCAGCAAGGGGCAGGGAGAGGTGCATCGGGACAGAGCATGACGAAGCACTGATGCCAATCGTGCTGTTGTCTTCACGCCACCTGCAGGCAGTGGTGTCCAGTGGGAGGACACCTGCAGTCCATAGCAAGCAGTCCCTGTGCCGTGACCTGGGCCCTCAGCTACAACCACACACCCTGGGTCTACACCGGGGGCTATGGAGGCGGCATCTTTACTGGTCAGTCCTGGGAGGGGAGGGGAGGGAAGGGGAGGGGAGGGGAGGGTTTGGAGGGAGGTGATGAGAGTGTGATTGTGGGTGTGTAGACAGGAGCTGTGAGGAAGGGGAATAGGGATAGAGTACTGTGGTGGGGAGGAGGGGCAGGAATGTGAGAGTTTTGGGGTTGATGGAGAAAAGAAAATAAGTAGCAGAGGAAGAGTGGATGGTGTGCATGTGTGTGTGTGTGTGTGTGTGTGTGTGTGTGTGTGTGTGTGTGTGTGTGTGTGTGTGCGTGCGTGCGTGCGTGCGTGCGTGCGTGCGTGCGTGCGTGCGTGCGTGCGTGCGTGCGTGCGTGCGTGCGTGCGTGCGTGCGTGCGTGCGTGCGTGCGTGCGTGCGTGCGTGCGTGCGTGCGTGCGTGCGTGCGTGCGTGCGTGCGTGCGTGCGTGCGTGCGTGCGTGCGTGCGTGCGTGCGTGCGTGCGTGCGTGCGTGCGTGCGTGCGTGCGCGCGCGCGTGCGCGTGCGCGTGCGCGCGCGCGCGCGTGCGCGTGCGTGTGCATGTGTGTGTGTGTGTGTGTGTGCGCGCCCGCGCATGAATGAGAGAGAGACAGACAGACAGACAGAGACCAAGAGAGACAGAGATTTTGATTGATTGATTGATTGATTCTCTATTTTTCAGCCATTGACCCATCAATGTAGAAGTGTACTCCTTGGTTTGTGTATGTGTGTATGAAAATAAAAACTCTTTGAGGAAGGCTGGTGCAAAAATTTAGAGGAAAACAGAAATACTTGTTGTTGCCTCTCCTTTCTTCTTACACTAGTTACAGTCTAATATATCTATGAGAGAGAGAGAAAATGCATGCATGCCAACCTGATTGGATTAATTCCTGAGTGTCTGCATCAACATCTGTGCATGCATGTCAGAGTGATGCCTACTTGCTTGTTTTGATTGCAGAGTCCTCCAACATGTCCAAGGACGTGCGGCCCATGTCCGACATGCAGGTGGTGTCTGTCTTTGAGATGCAGCAGTGGTACCCTGTGGTGGGATACTGCCACAAGTAAGAAGACACAACATCTGCAGTTTGTATCTCTTTGCGTATGAATAGGAAGCCTCTTTGGCCACTTGGGGCCGCCCCTGGCAGAGCAAGAAAAGCAGTCCCCGAAAGTCCAGCAGCCAGAGGTTCCAACTGATAAGGAGGCATGGAGTCTATCTTTCAAACACAAATGTTACTGATAAATGTTTACAGAAGTTGTTTTGTACAGGGCATCCAATCTAGAAGTCCAGATTTGGAATGCCCATGTGTTTTCTTGCTCATTTATGCACACCTGCTTTTCAGTAAAACATATTGAGTTATTCACATCGTTTACTTGTATTTATTTTCTTGTTCGAAAAAACACAATTTTCCAAGATAATGGTTTCGATGGGAGACAACAAATGTTTCACATGCCAGTATGGACTTGCTGAAAAAAGGTTGGCTGGAAAGAAGAGAGTTCAAAGTTCTGATTAACTTGTTATGTCCAATTGTAGAGGATTTGCGACAAGGGTTACAGAGTGGATAGATGTTACAGACACGTTATGTGATTTTAGGGGGTTCCTGACAGGGGGCGGAGTGGGGAGATGTTACAGACACATTGTGTGATTGCAGGGGGTTCCTGACAGAGGGGGCGGAGTGGGGAGATGTTACAGACACATTGTGTGATTGCAGGGGGTTCCTGACAGGGGGGGCGGAGTGGGGAGATTACAGACACATTGTGTGATTGCAGGGGGTTCCTGACAGAGGGGGCGGAGTGGGGAGATGTTACAGACACATTGTGTGATTGCAGGGGGTTCCTGACAGAGGGGGCGGAGTGGGGAGATGTTACAGACACATTGTGTGATTGCAGGGGGTTCCTGACAGAGGGGGCGGAGTGGGGAGATGTTACAGACACATTGTGTGATTGCAGGGGGTTCCTGACAGGGGGGGCGGAGTGGGGAGATTACAGACACATTGTGTGATCGCAGGGGGTTCCTGACAGGGGGGGCGGAGTGGGGAGATTACAGACACATTGTGTGATTGCAGGGGGTTCCTGACAGGGGGGGCGGAGTGGGGAGATGTTACAGACACATTGTGTGATTGCAGGGGGTTCCTGACAGAGGGGGCGGAGTGGGGAGATGTGACCGGGCGTCGAGAGAAGACCAAGGAAGAAGTCAAGCTGCCCTCTCGACACTGGCAGTGGGTAAGTCCTGTCTGTATCCTTGGTAACGCCCATGTCTCTGGTGCTTGTTCACACTGGAGAAAAATAATTTTATTCAAGACGCGGCAATATTTTGGGCCCTTTCTTTGGTAATAAGGGACAGCATTAAAAGACTCTACTTGTGTAAATTCAGTGTGATCTTTTGCTATTTTGAAGAGGAAGGTTTTGACCAAAGAAATTTTGTTGATGTGTGAAGGTCAAAATCCTGCTGTGAAATGACAAGATAATAGAGTGCTTGAATGCAGCTTGCTCTGTGTTTACAGGCAGGAGAGTGGAGTGTGGATTTCACTGCTCCTGGTGGGGTGGATGTGGATGGTTGGCAGTATGCCAGCAACATCAATAGGTATCACCCTTTCCCCCTGCCTTCCTGCCTTCCTGTCTGCCTGCCTGCCTTCCTCTCTTCCTGCCTTCCTGTCTGCCTGCCTTCCGCTCTTCCTGCCTTCCTGTCCGACTGCCTGCCTGTCTTCCTCTCTTCCTTCCTTCCTGTCTGCCTGCCTTCCTGTCTGCCTGCCTTCCTGTCTGCCTGCCTTCCTGTCTTCCTGCCTTTCTGTCTGCCTGCCTTCCTGTCTTCCTGCCTTTCTGTCTTCCTGTCTGCCTGCCTTTCTCTCTTCCTGCCTTCCTGTCTGCCTTCCTGTCTTCCTGCCTGCCTGCCTGCCTTCCTGTCTGCCTGTCTTCCTGCCGTCTTCTCTTCCTGCCTTCCTCTCTTCCTGCCTAGCCTTCCTGTCAGCCTGCCTTCCTGTCTGCCTGCCTTCCTCTCTTCCTGCCTAGCCTTCCTGTCTGTCTGCCTTCCTCTCTTCCTGCCTAGCCTTCCTGTCTGCCTGCCTTCCTCTCTTCCTGCCTAGCCTTCCTGTCTGCCTGCCTTCCTCTCTTCTGCCTAGCCTTCCTGTCTGCCTGCCTTCCTGCCTTCCTGCCTTCCTGCCTTTCTGTCTTCCTGCCTTCCTGTCTTCCTGCCTTTTTGTCTGGCTTTCTGCCTTCCTGCCTTTCTGTCTTCCTGCCTTTCTGTCTTCCTGCCTGCCTGTCTTCCTGCCTTCCTGTCTTCCTGCCTGCCTGCCTGCCTTCCTGTCTTCCTGCCTTCCTGTCTGCCTGTCTTCCTGCCGTCTTCTCTTCCTGTCTTCCTCTCTTCCTGCCTAGCCTTTCTGTCAGCCTGCCTTCCTGTCTGCCTGCCTTCCTCTCTTCCTGCCTAGCCTTCCTGTCTGTCTGCCTTCCTCTCTTCCTGCCTAACCTTCCTGTCTGCCTGCCTTCCTCTCTTCCAGCCTAGCCTTCCTGTCTGCCTGCCTTCCTGTCTGCCTGCCTTCCTATCTTCCTGCCTTTCTGTCTGCCTGCCTTCCTGCCTTTCTGTCTGCCTGCCTTCCTGCCTTTCTGTCTGCCTGCCTTCCTGCCTTCCTATTTTCCTGCCTTCCTGTCTTCCTTCCTCTCTTCCTGCCTTCCTGTCTGCCTGCCTTCCTGTCTGCCTGCCTTCCTCTCTTTCTGCCTTTCTGTCTGCCTGTCTTCATGCCTTCCTATTTCCCTATCTTCCTGCCTTCCTGTCTGCCCATATTCCTGCCTACCCGCCTTCCTGTCTGCCTGTCTTCCTGTCTGCCTGCCTTCCTGTCTGCCTGCCTTCCTCTCTTCCTGCCTTCCTCTCTTTCTGCCTTTCTGTCTGCCTGCCTTCCTCCCTTCCTATTGTCCTGTCTTCCTGCCTTCCTGTCTGCCTGCCTGCTTTCCTCTCTGCCTGCCTTCCTCTCTTCCTGCCTTCCTCTCTGCCTGCCTTCCTCTATGCCTGCCTTCCTCTCTTTCTGCCTTTCTGTCTGCCTGTCTTCCTGCCTGCCTTGTTTCCTGCCTTCCTGTCTGCCCGTATTCATGCCTTTCTGCCTTCCTTCCTGCCTGCCTGCCTTCCTGTCTTTCTGCCTTCCCACACTCAAAGCAAAAGCATCATTCTGCCAACCTGATACCTTTTTCATGTTCCAGTGAAAAAGCAAGGAGTAATGATTAACGCTGATTTGCATCACATGGATCCCCCCCTTTTTTTGTGTTTGGAACAAGAGTTGCCAACATTCACATTTTTGAAAGAGCATCCTAGATGGATTCTTGAGATCACGATAGTCACCCTCACTTTTATGTATGTCAACATTTCCTATGACTTCTTTCTTCATCTTGATTGTTGGGTTTTCAAAACTTATTTTATTTTTTACGTCACATATTACATCATTTTTGTGTTTCTACATCGTTCACTGAAGAAGGGCGTGTGCCCGAAAGTCTGTGATTTTGGTGTTAGTCGTGTGTTTTTTGACATCACAGGCCGAGCAAAATGAGTCTATGTACTGATAGCCGTGTCGTCGCGTCCGGGCGGCAGGGCGTCCGTCCGTCAGTCCGTCCGTCCGTTAAAAAAACTTAAACGGTGGATTTTCTCGGAGGACTATTAAGTCTATAACACCCCAAATGTGGCATGATGGTTATGATGACAAGCCTCAAAAAAAATAAGTAGGACTTTCTTCGACCTGCTTCAAAGGTCAAGTCACAGGAGCCATAAATGTGGTCTCACAAAAGCAGTCATTTCACTTTGCCCAATTGTTCTCCCACGTTATGAGAAATGGCGACCTTAGCTACAAGTGGTATATAGTTCAAAGCAAAGCCCCTCTCTTTTGATACCAGTTTGTGTTGACCTTGCTTCAAGGTCAAGGTCACAGGAGCTCTTCAAAGTTGGATTGTATACATATTTGAAGTGAACTGACACTGAAGATGGAAGATAACTGTTTCAAACTAACAATTATGTGGGGCACATGTATACGTATCAGAGACACATTTGTCACATATCATCAAGGGCAAGGTCACTGTGACCCTTAGAAATGTGACCAAAATGGGGTAGTGAACACTAAAAGTGACTATATTCTGGTAGAAATGCCAATAAGCACCATTGTGCTTACTATGTCTTGAATAAAGCTTTGTGTGCATGACTTGGATGACCTGACCTCTGGTCAAGGTCACATGTATTTTGGTAGGAAAAATGTGTAAAGGCATTTTTAGTGTATGATTCATTGGGGTTTAGCTGTTTTGACCTTGACACTGAAGGTCACTGAGGTCAAGGTCATATAAAGGTCAATGTCATATAATGTCAAGGTAAGCAGGGAGTCGTATGGCTTTGTCCCTTCTTGTTTCTTATTTATTGAAAACTTATTTTAGCATAAACTTGATAGTTTCATTTTTAAATTCATGGGCATCATGTTTTTACCCGTTGTAGTTTTGATGGTTTTTTTTAATAGAATTATAATAAGAATGAGAATGGATTTGTGTGCATAAAGTCATTGGTTGTCCTTGAACCTTGCAGACCGTTCCATGCAGCCAAGGGTCTGAGGGATGGAGTGCGAAGGAGACGGTGGCTCAGGTGCTGTAGCCTGTCTTTGGTTGTCGGAGGAAAGAAAGACTTGGATTGAAGATATGACCCTCTTGTTTAATATCAGCCAGTGATGCCTTAACTACTGTGAATATTGCTAGAGAGGCAGAAATGTGTGAAATATGTTTTCTGTCATTCAAACTATTTACTGAAATACTTCATACTGAGATTTGCTTCACAGCTTGAATTATTGTTTCATTTTACCTTCTCAGTGTGTATGGACCATTACTTTGTCAACTTATACTGCAGTAGATCTATTTAAAATAATTTCTTTCTTTCGTTCTTTCTTTCCATGTTCTTTCATTCTTTCTGTTCATGTTCTTTCTTTCTTTCTTTCTTTCTTTCTGTTTCTTTTATTTCATTTGTTACCACTTTTTTCTTATTATCCTCCTATTCATCCATCCATCCATCCATCTATCCGTTCATCTGTCAGTCCATTCATTTATCATCCATCCATCCGTCTGTCCATCCATCCATCCATCCATCCATCCATCCACTCACCCACCCACCCACCCACCCACCCACCACCCACCCATCCATCTACATATCCATCCATCCATCTACATATATCCATCCATCCATCCATCCATCCATCCATCCATCCATCCATCCATCCATCCATCCGTCCTTTTATATCAGTGGAAAGCATTGCAGTTGACTTAAGACAGAGGAGTCTAGCACTGCAAATACTGAAATGCTGGTGCCATGCTACACAGGAAGAGCAAGCTGGTGACGTCGGGCCCATGGGTGTCGTGCACCACTCCACAGCAGTCCGGCATCTCTGTCCTCTCCATCCAAGTGGACCTGCCCACACAGAGGTCAGAGGCCGTGGTGGTGTGGGCAGTGACCGTGTCAGGCGCTGTGGTCTGTCGCCTTGGGGTCTCCATGGACAATCCTGTGGTGAGTTGCCGCTGCCTCTGGCTGGATGTCTGTGGGGATTTCTCTCCCCTTGCAGCCTCCTTGTCTGGTAAGATATACCTGACTGACGTTGTGTTGACTGGTGTTTTCATCAATGATGATGGTGAGTGTGGTGTGAGTGAAAGTCATTGTACTTATGTGTTGGTATGTATATTCTTGCACAATATCTTCTTTCTCAATAAAACAAACATGTTTTTTATGGCTACTTGTAGAATTTTGTCAAGTTGAAGTCTTTTTTTTTCAATGAGATTATATGGTTAATGTTAAAGAAAAGTTTCAGAACCTGAAAGTTACTTTGCTCATTAAATTTCTAGCATAGTCAGTCCCATGATTTAAGCATGTATTGATCCACCTGAAGAAAACAAAAAATCACCCTCAACTGTGTCTCTTAAAAAACAATTTGCTGAAAAGAATAGAGTGCAGCTCTTTTTGTAGGAGGGAAAGGAAGTGATGTGATTACAGGCAAGAGCTTCATGGCAGGGAAAAGTGGTCGTGTGGCTGATTCATTGTAATCAGAGGAGGATTTGTCACAACATCTGTGTCATGCTACAGGGGGACGAGTGGGACTACGTGGAGACACCGTTGCCCATACAGTCCATCAGTGTGGGGGGACAGTACAGAGTGTGGGCACTGGCGAAGAACGGTTCTGCCTGGTACCGACCTGGCGTCTCCCCCTCCGACCCCAAAGGTCTGTGTCTGCACACTGCTCTGGGGTGTGCTGGGTGTACTTCACAGACTTAGGAACAGGCTGAATGAGGAAGACAGCTTTGTGGGGCTACCATTTTCAATTGAATTTGAACAGGGGTTATTTGGGAGTCGACTTAAATTCCTCTTGCTTCAGTCATTCTGCAGTTAACATCTGATACTTTGATCATCGCTCATTCATTGGGCAT
>JAWQFJ010018971.1:22500-57500 GCA_034096865.1 Theodoxus fluviatilis
TGGAATAGATGTAGCGTGTAGCGTGAAGTGCTGGAATAGATGTAGCGTGTAGCGTGAAGTGCTGGAATAGATGTAGCGTGTAGCGTGAAGTGCTGGAATAGATGTAGCATGTATCGTGAAGTGCTGGAATAGATGTAGCGTGTAGCGTGAAGTGCTGGAATAGATGTAGCGTGTAGCGTGAAGTGCTGGAATAGATGTAGCGTGTAGCGTGAAGTGCTGGAATAGATGTAGCGTGTAGCGTGTAGTGCTGGAATAGATGTAGCGTGTAGTGCTGGAATAGATGTAGCGTGTAGCGTGAAGTGCTGGAATAGATGTAGCGTGTAGCGTGAAGTGCTGGAATAGATGTAGCGTGTAGCGTGAAGTGCTGGAATAGATGTAGCGTGTAGTGCTGGAATAGGTGTAGCGTGAAGTGCTGGAATAGATGTAGCGTGTAGCGTGAAGTGCTGGAATAGATGTAGCGTGTAGCGTGAAGTGCTGGAATAGATGTAGCGTGTAGCGTGTAGTGCTGGAATAGATGTAGCGTGTAGCGTGAAGTGCTGGAATAGATGTAGCGTGTAGCGTGAAGTGCTGGAATAGATGTAGCGTGTAGCGTGAAGTGCTGGAATAGATGTAGCGTGTAGCGTGAAGTGCTGGAATAGATGTAGCGTGTAGTGCTGGAATAGATGTAGCGTGTAGCGTGAAGTGCTGGAATAGATGTAGCGTGTAGCGTGAAGTGCTGGAATAGATGTAGCGTGTAGCGTGAAGTGCTGGAATAGATGTAGCGTGTAGTGCTGGAATAGGTGTAGCGTGAAGTGCTGGAATAGATGTAGCGTGTAGCGTGAAGTGCTGGAATAGATGTAGCGTGTAGCGTGAAGTGCTGGAATAGATGTAGCGTGTAGCGTGTAGTGCTGGAATAGATGTAGCGTGTAGCGTGAAGTGCTGGAATAGATGTAGCGTGTAGTGCTGGAATAGATGTAGCGTGTAGCGTGAAGTGCTGGAATAGATGTAGCGTGTAGCGTGAAGTGCTGGAATAGATGTAGCGTGTAGTGCTGGAATAGATGTAGCGTGTAGCGTGAAGTGCTGGAATAGATGTAGCGTGTAGCGTGAAGTGCTGGAATAGATGTAGCGTGTAGCGTGAAGTGCTGGAATAGATGTAGCGTGTAGCGTGAAGTGCTGGAATAGATGTAGCATGTAGCGTGAAGTGCTGGAATAGATGTAGCGTGTAGCGTGAAGTGCTGGAATAGATGTAGCGTGTAGCGTGTAGCGTGAAGTGCTGGAATAGATGTAGCGTGTAGCGTGAAGTGCTGGAATAGATGTAGCGTGAAGTGCTGGAATAGATGTAGCGTGTAGCGTGAAGTGCTGGAATAGATGTAGCGTGTAGCGTGAAGTGCTGGAATAGATGTAGCGTGTAGTGCTGGAATAGATGTAGCGTGTAGTGCTGGAATAGATGTAGCGTGTAGTGCTGGAATAGATGTAGCGTGTAGCGTGAAGTGCTGGAATAGATGTAGCGTGTAGCGTGAAGTGCTGGAATAGATGTAGCGTGTAGCGTGAAGTGCTGGAATAGATGTAGCGTGTAGCGTGAAGTGTTGGAAGACAGATGGATGGAGCCTTATGACCCATCAGCCTTTGTTGGCTATGTAAGGCCATTTTTCATGAAAACCCTACAGAGAAAGTGCTAGCCAAGTCCTGATACCCCTCTTTATACGTCTCTTATGAATCACGTAGGGCGACACGGTGGGTCTAATCTGACCCCCGACCTATAGGGGGCATGTGAAGTACTGGAAATGTTAATAACCCACAGATGAAGGAAATTGCCACGATGGCGATTCCACCAACTGTGACAGTAGTGGCAACTAGGAAATAGGGTTGTGTTGAGTGATTGCCTCAGACCAAGGGACATTGAGTAAGGGGTTAGAGATGATGCTTCAAGTTTGTACCAACTGTGACAGTAGTGGCAACTAGGAAATAGGGTTGTGTTGAGTGATTGCCTCAGACCAAGGGACATTGAGTAAGGGGTTAGAGATGATGCTTCAAGTTTGTACCAACTGTGACAGTAGTGGCAACTAGGAAATAGGGTTGTGTTGAGTGATTGCCTCAGACCAAGGGACATTGAGTAAGGGGTTAGAGATGATGCTTCAAGTTTGTACCAACTGTGACAGTAGTGGCAGCTAGGATTGTGTAGAGTGGGGATCTCCATTCCATGGATGGTGAGAGTTGCAGAGGTGGCCATGATTCTGCCAACTGTGACAGATTTCACTCCTTGGTGTTGAATTGACCGTGAAGATAGGCCAATGAATATTTCTATTTTATTTGGTTCTTTGAAGGGGGTGGAAGGCTGGGAGCGGTGTGCATGTCTGTTGGAGAATGTGTGTCTATTCAAGAGAATATGGTATTTAAATTGGACTTTGCCTTGCAGGTGTGGATTGTAGCAGGGAGCAACTTTGGAAGAAGCCGTCACAGAGAGGGAGTGATCTACCGACGCCTGCGGATCTCAGAAACCACTCCTACTGGCACCAACTGGGAGCCTGTCATTGGGGTGAGTGTCGTGGGTCAGTGGTGATGGTAGTGAAGAAGTGTCATGGTAGAAGTAATGATGGTGAAGTGATGATGACGGTGGTGGTGCTAGTTGTGGTGGTGATACTATTGGTATTATGGTATTGTGGTCATGCTGTTGATAATGAATTATATTCTCCTGCAATTTCCATGTTTGGATAGCATACTATTATTGTAGTTTTATCTACTTATTGCCCCAAAGATAGGATGGGGAGCATCTGTTTCAGCCCAGCCTTGTCCTTTAGAATGCAGAAGTCAGCCTAGCTGTCTAGCAACCTTTGATCTGCATGGCTGTCTAGCAGGTTTCATTCTCTATGGCTGTCTAGCAACCTTTGTACTACACAGCTGTCTAGCAACCTTTGATCTGCATGGCTGTCTAGCAGGTTTCATTCTCTATGGCTGTCTAGCAACCTTTGTACTACACAGCTGTCTAGCAACCTTTGATCTGCATGGCTGTCTAGCAACTTTCATTCTCTATGGCTGTCTAGCAACCTTTGTACTACACAGCTGCCTAGCAACCTTTGATTTGTATGGCTGTCTAGCAACTTTCATTCTCTACGGCTGTCTAGCAACCTTTGTACTACACAGCTGTCTAGCAACCTTTGATCTGTATGGCTGTCTAGCAGCTTTCATTCTCTACGGCTGTCTAGCAACCTTTGTACTACACAGCTGTCTAGCAACCTTTGATTTGTATGGCTGTCTAGCAACTTTCATTCTCTACGGCTGTCTAGCAACCTTTGTACTACACAGCTCTCTAGCAACCTTTGATCTGTATGGCTGTCTAGCAGCTTTCATTCTCTATGGCTGTCTAGCAACCTTTGTACTACACAGCTGTCTAGCAACCTTTGATTTGTATGGCTGTCTAGCAACTTTCATTCTCTACGGCTGTCTAGCAACCTTTGTACTACACAGCTGTCTAGCAACCTTTGGTTTGGTCTACATGGTTGTCTAGAAACCTCCAGCCTGTATGACTGTCTAGCAACCTTCAGTTTGTATGGCTGTCTAGCAACCTTCAGTTTGTATGACTGTCTAGAAACCTCCAGTCTGTATGGCTGTCTAGCAACCTTCAGTTTGTATGGCTGTCTAGCAACCTCCAGTCTGTATGGCTGTCTAGCAACCTTCAGTCTGTATGGCTGTCTAGCAACCTCCAGTCTGTATGGCTGTCTAGCAACCTTCAGTCTGTATGACTGTCTAGCAACCTCCAGTATGTATGGCTGTCTAGCATCCTCCAGTCTATATGGCTGTCTAGCAACTTCCAGTCTGTATGGCTGTCTAGCAACCCAGTCTGTATGGCTGTCTAGCAACCGTCAGTTTGTATGGCTGTCTAACATCTTTGGTACACATTGCTGTATAGCAACCTCCAGTCTGTATGGCTGTCAAACATCTTTTGGTACACATACAGCAACCTCCAGTCTGTATGGCTGTCAAACATCTTTTGGTACACATTGCTGTCTAGCAACTCAAGGTCTGTGTGGTTGTCCAGCAACCTTTATGATGTGATGATGAATATGGCAACATCGTTGCATGGATAGGTTGGAAAATTATATAATAAGAACATTTTATTTGTCAATGTCTTTTGAAATCTGCCTATTTTAGTCAAGGCCATAACTGACAGTGCATATGTGTTTATTCTTTGCTTTTCTCCCCCATTTCAGTGCGGATGGAAGGCTGTCTGCATACGAAGTCTGCAGGAAAGTCAGGACATCATTGAAAACTCCGAGTAGGAGAAAGGAAGCAAATCAACACTGGGAAATTTTTCAAAGAAACTTTCTGTCAGTTTTGAATGGAGTATTGGTGGAAGGAGTGGCTGCGTTTGAACCTTCCCCCCATGTTGGTTGAGTATAGTGCTTGCTGTCTAGTGTTCACAGACTGCTTTTGTAGTGGAATATTTAGTCAGACTGGTGCAATAGATTGCAGACAAGGTCCATGCAGAAGGCTTGTGCTGTGGAATTGTTTTTGGACAAGATGGAATCTTTGATTCCCATGCATTTGTACAAAGCGATGTATGACCTTAATTTCAAGCTCAACCTTGATGCAATAGTCAGTGCAGGTTTGACAGCAGAGAGACGGGAGCCGCTGGGGAAAAATTTAGTATTCCCCGATAATGAGTTGTAGCTGGGGAAGGAACACCTTGAGGCAGTGGTGTATGGCATCTTTAGCGCACATTTTTATGTGCAAGTGTGCAAGTTGTAGAATGATTTCAGGATGCTCTTCACACTCACATAGCTGGGCAATACAACTTTGAGTGATTTGCAAGTTTATCCATTTTTAATCAGCTGTGGCAGCCAGATTCTAACGATCTCTGGATTTTTTTCCCCATCAGTGGAGATGGTCACTTGGTGTGGATACTAGCGCAGTCACTTAGTGTGTTGATGCAATGCAATTTTACATGCAGAGTGTATGAGCGTTTCAGTCGGAATCATGTTTCACTTCTGCTTTGCACATTTTCACTGTGTTGGTGGAATTTCCTCAGTGGAAGATGCTCCACTCCACTGCACACACTGCACTTTTTAGCTCCTATTGAGATGTTTTGGTAGAATTTTTAACCGTGTCCATGAAGATTTGCTCATGCCAGGATAACCTATATTTTACCAGTGTGCTGTAGTAAGGAATGTAAAACTACATCCCTCGTTGTTTTTTTTCTCCTTTTTTTAAAAGTCAGAATGCCAGATTTTCCTTCAGCTTTCTATTTATTTCTTCCTTAGCTTGGTGGGGTCCTGGATGTTTCTCTCAGTCTAGTACGGAATAGGAGCTCAAAGAGTTGTCTCCCCCTTGACCGCATTTGGCTCTAGTAAAAGTTGTCTCCCCCTGAAAATCAGTACTCATGCATTGTGGCCAAGCTGGTGTGTAGGGAAATCAGTACCCATGCATTGTGGCCAAGTTGGCGTGTAGGGAAGTCAGTACCCATGCACTGTGGCCAAGTTGCTGTGTAGGGAAGTCAGTACCCATGCACTGTGGCCAAGTTGTCTTGAAGGGAAGTCAGTACTCATGCATTGTGGCCAAGTTGCTGTGTAGGGAAATCAGTACTCATGCACTGTGGCCAAGTTGGCGTGTAGGGAAGTCAGTACCCATGCATTGTGGCCAAGTTGGCGTGTAGGGAAGTCAGTACCCATGCACTGTGGCCAAGTTGGTGTCTAGAGAAGTCAGTACTCATGCATTGTGGCCAAGTTGACATGTAGAGAAGTCAGTACTCATGCACTGTTGCCAAGTTGGCATGTAGAGAAGTCAGTACTCATGCATTGTGGCCAAGTTGGCATGTAGAGAAGTCAGTACTCATGCACTGTTGCCAAGTTGTTGTGTAGGGAAGTCAGTACCCATGCATTGTGGCCAAGCTGGCATGTAGAGAAGTCAGTACTCATGCATTGTGGCCAAGTTGGCATGTAGAGAAGTCAGTACTCATGCACTGTTGCCAAGTTGTTGTGTAGGGAAGTCAGTACCCATGCACTGTGGCCAAGTTGGCGTGTAGGGAAGTCAGTACCCATGCACTGTGGCCAAGTTGGCTGTGTAGGGAAGTCAGTACCCATGCACTGTGGCCAAGTTGGCATGTAGGGAAGTCAGTACCCATGCACTGTGGCCAAGTTGTTGTGTAGGGAAATCGGTACTCATGCATTGTGGCCAAGCTGGCGTGTAGGGAAATCAGTACCCATGCATTGTGGCCAAGTTGGCGTGTAGGGAAGTCAGTACCCATGCACTGTGGCCAAGTTGTTGTGTAGGGAAATCGGTACTCATGCATTGTGGCCAAGTTGTCATGTAGGGAAGTCGGTACCCATGCATTGTGGCCAAGTTGTCATGTAGGGAAGTCGGTACCCATGCATTGTGGCCAAGTTGTTGTGTAGGGAAGTCAGTACCCATGCTCTGTCGCCAAGTTGGTGTGTAGGAGAGTCAGTACCCATGCATTGTGGCCAAGTTGTCTTGTAGGGAAGTCAGTACCCATGCATTGTGGCCAAGCGGGCGTGTAGGAGTCAGTACCCATGCATTGTGCCAAGTTGGCGTGTAGGGGAAATAACAGTTGGGGGAATTTCTTCTCTTATATTCGCTCGAGTTGATGACTTGAAACTTTTGTCAGCTCTGCACCCAACCGTTTTTTTAACTTTGAAATGATGTCATTGCCCCACTTGAAAACTTTTCTCTCTCTCACTTCCTTTAATTTCATTTGTTTAAAATGTGTCAGTGGACTATGCATTTGTTGTCTAAGGTCGAATTTAATATTTGAAATGGAAGCAGTTATGCAGAAATGGCAACTGGGACACATCTGCCGAAAGCTGATGGCAAATGCCAGGTGCTGAGTCAGGGAGATGGGAATGTTGTGAAGGGATGTGGCAGTGGAGACAAGTTGAAGGGCTTCAGAGTGCACTGTGATTCTACACAATACAGGCAGAAGTCTGCCTTTGGATGACCTGTGGTCCTTGCAATCAAAAGATCCTGTGTTTGTGATTCTAACTTACTTTGTTTGTTTGTTTGTTTACTACTTGATTTTTACATGCAGAGGCCGGCTGCCACCTTGGGATGATATAAATGTAGGTATTCCTCTGCAGACTTTGCAAACTCAGGTGGAATATCCCTCGGTATAAAAGATACAAAGACCAGTTCTTTACTTGTGATATGACTGCCCCCAAGTTCCAACTCTTCTGTGTTGGGTTTTACCAAAGTCCTGATCAAAGAGTAATTGCACAGTGTCAATGAAGATTAGTCTTGTTTTGGTTGTATTTTGGTTGCTTTTGCTGCAGAGTGTAGATGCTGTTTCTTTGCAGCCAGGAATTGTGCAATGAGTGATCATGCGTACGTACACTGGGCATTGGCTTCGGGCCTTCATGAGCAGTTCTCTTACAGTTACTTTGTGATTTTAAGAAACAATGTATGCTAATAATCAAATTTTACAGGTAGATTTCTATTGTTTTAACAGTTCCATTGCAAACTGTGATATGGCATGTTGGCTCATGACAGACTGGTGGCATAATCATGGAGACAATATAATGTGTAGTGTGATGATTCTGTGACTGGTCTGACTTTGTGGAATAATCATCATTCTACCACAGTAGTAAAGACCAGTATTTCGATTACATTCCCACTTTGTGTTTTGCACGAATCTTCTGTGATTACACACATTTTCATCATGGAGTTGGCATTTGCAGAAGACTTTTGCATTTTAGTCCTAGTAGCAATGACACTAAATTTTATCTTGTTTGCCATCAGAGCCTTTTTTTCTCCTTTTGTTGTTATTGCATTTGTGTAAAATAAAGAATTGAAATTTTGGGGATTAGAAAGTCTATTCTCTTATTACAGTGTCCCGACATGGGAACTGAGAGAGAGAGAGAGAGAGAGAGAGAGAGAGAGAGAGAGAGAGAGAGAGAGAGAGAGAGGAGTGTGTGTAAACTACATACATGTATATATAAAACAATGATTCATCAGTGTGGCAAAAACCTACATGGTTGGATTTTTAAAAATAACTCTTAAGGTCCTGTAAGTCATTCACATGTTTCATTTCCCAGTCCTGTAAGGATTATGCAATTTGTAGAAGAAGAAAAACAGTCAAGGAACAGCCACGTGGGGTGGGCGGCTATGGCCAGTACAGGTTAAGCAGAACACAACCATAATCGTCAGAGTTATAGGCTAAACATATTTAATACAAGGTTCATGTGTTGTTTCTTTTTTCCTCTCTGAGTTTCAAGGCATAGAGAATGTACAGGAAAACACTCCTTGTTATGCGAGTGTTAGTGCCTTTCAGCAACCAACGGCAGTCTCTCATTTTAAGAGAGAGAGAGAGAACTTCATATCAGCTTATGCTGCAGGTTGTGGTCGTCATGGTGATGGTGGTGAAAGTTGAACTGGTGTTTAACCGGTGGCAGTGGTGGTGGGCACTGGATGGAATGACAGGCACATTTTACTTTTTAGTGCCTTCCCCTTTGACTGCAAGACAGGCTCTTCAAGACAAAATGATCAGATCGAGTATACATGTAAATAAAAAATAAAACTCCACCAAAGAATAAGACAAAACAATCCACTGACTTAATTAAAGATTGTTAAGTTTTTATCATGCGCTCAACAATCTGAATGATGTCATTCGTTATTTCCACATCAGTAAAACAGAAAACTGACATTCTCGAGGAGTTTCCAAGAGGAGTTTCATTATTTGGAGCTCAACGGGTAGACGTCCAGTCACCCTGCCTGTCTTACTCTTACTCTTAGCTCGCTTCGATGACGACAGAATTTCCTATCTTACTGGAACGTATGTCCAAGGTTAACAATGACAGGCCGAAGGTCTCAACAACAAGGTTTTTCACTTTCGAGTTTGACGTTCAAAGTAATGTGAGTCGAACTGGATGCCTTAGCAAATGAATATAACATTTAGAGTTGGATTTCAAGGCTACTTCTCCGTAGCCGAACGGAACGGGCGGTGGTAACACTAACAGCAGTGTCCTCACTGGACACAAGAAGACAATCTTGTCCTGCGGGCGGCAAACCAAATACACCACGGTATTTTATGCAGCAGAGTTGGAGTTCAAGGCTACTTAATTCTCCGTAGCCGAACTGAACGGGCGGTGGTAACAGCAGTGTCCTCATTGGACACAAGAAGACAATCTTGTCCGGCGGGCGGCAAACCAAATAGGCCTACACCACGGCGTTTTATGTAGCAGATTTCGAGGCACCGATCACCCTTCGTCAGTGATGTCTACAGGACAAAGATACCTGTAGACTACCCTTCGGTCAATGTGCGCCACTAAGTTGCAGATGCGGCCAGAAATGAAAAGGTTAAGGATGGACAGGAGACTGTGAGACACTGCAAATTCAACTGACCATCTTCAGTCTTATCCTTCGAGAACTTCATGGCGATCGACTTACTGCCATTCGCCACCTGGAAACATAGTCGCAGCAGAAAACGAATAAAAAATGCTGAACAATACCGCGCACGTACGACGCACTCGTGGTTCTCACGCACGATAGATGACTTAACAATTATTACTCATTATTAGGGGCAAACTACCGGTACTCGATCATCCGTTACCCTTCAATCATAATGCGACGCTTCTGTCAGCGTGTTCGATACATTAATTTCTTGTGTCGCCACCGGACAGCTGTCCTTTGACAGTGCCGACGTTGAGATATCATTCAGCCTCTCTTATCAGTTAAGTTACTGAAACAGTTTCCCTAAAGTCTCATTTATCACTTAATTAATAATTTGTCTTTAAAGCGCAGCAGGTCACGCGCCTGAGCTACGTCACGCGGGTTCGTGACGCAGTAGTGTTGTCGTTCGCGAGTTGAGGAATATTCACAATCACAGTGACTTACTGAGCATTGCTTGCGGATACGTCTGAAAGAAAATTCCTTCTATTCATCAAAATGCGCCGCGTTTCTGCAGCCTTCAACGAAATGCTCGAGCTAGACCACGCAGAACTGTGCAAGGTGAGTCTTTCAGTTAAACAATACTGATTACATGTATGGTGGTGTTTCTGGCGCAATAAATTTGTTGCTAAGAACATGAGACACGTCGTCAAATAACGTTTTCCGCTGTAGCCTATTTGGTTGATGCTTTCTGTTTGGCTTGGAGTTGAATGCTCTCTCAGGATGATCTTAAAAATGTAGGTAGGTGCGTACATTCGTAGACTGACGGCTGTGTTTGCCATCCCGTCTTCTGCAATCCTATCAGCAAAGAAGATACAGCAGAGAAGTCAGAGGAGGACATTCGCACAGTAGAAGCCTCGATAAAGCTCCAGTGGCGAAAAGATAGCAAAGTCATCTCTAGCTCAGTGGTTATCACCAACAACATCCTACGTCCCCCAACTAGGACAGAAAAGTCAGACAGAAAAGGTTTTGGGACCCTAGGCGAAGATTTAATCGCCATCTCCTGTGGATAAGTTGGAAGGGAAGGGAAGTTTCTGATAATTTTTTTTCTTTTGGGGGGGACGGATGGGTTTGTTTTTTGCTTTGGCACGTCGTAGACGTTGAACCAAAGCTAAAGCAGTCATACAGAGGGGTAGGTGCATCGTAGTTGTTCGCCAAGTATCATTCACGCACATACAGAATTACAAACATGGAAAGATTTACAACACAGGGTTGCAGCCAGCATCACATTTTCAAGATATTGTAATAAACTCTTTGTGGTGGAGTGGAATAAGGCATGATGGTAGCAGGGCGCAGGTATGAGACAAAATTGTAGCTGCTTTCCACAACTTTATTAACCCATGGGTACAGGCACTCCTGGCTGGTCCGAGGCCTGGTGATAATTGCCTGGACCAACCCAAGATCATGGTGGCAGTGACCTCTCTAGACCGTGGTGGCAGTGACCTCTCTAGACCGTGGTGGCAGTGACCTCTCTAGACCGTGGTGGCAGTGACCTCTCTAGACCGTGGTGGCAGTGACCTCTCTAGACAGTGGTGGCAGTGGTCTCTGTCGTCTCGTGTGCCGTTCTCCCTTAAGAAGGGAATGCACGGACCTCACAGGAGCCAGGATGTGGATTGTTTCATAGATCCTAACCCTGGTTCCCGGGTTGTGCTCCTATTTGGCAGAAAGGAGAGATTACTTAATTTAACTTACTTTGAAATGACTTATTACAAATGTTGCCTCGTTCAGCATTACACAGTCTATTGAACGAATCACATGCCGTTGCAAGTAGCTGTATTACTTGAGGGAAAACATCAGATTTATAGTCAAAATGTTACATTTCAGATGCCATAGTGGGAGAACGGTTCACTAGCCAGGGGTCACGCTAATGTAATGAGTAATGAGTGACTGACAGGGCAGCTGCACCAACAATCAGACCACAGCAGAGGAGGGGTCACAGAGCGGTCAGCTGGTCAGCTTGCCTTACAGAAAGGATGGGGAAGGGGGGTTGGAAAGAGGTCTGACACACAGAGAGATCTGACACACAGGATAGAGGTGGGGAGAGACAGAAGCAGGGATAACTGAATAGAGGATGAACACAGTAGAAGTACAATACACTTGGTGATAGGTGCACCCTATCACATCAGATTCTTCCGGTCCCATGGATAGAACCGCGCCATCTCATGATTATGATCCTGCATCCTGGTGCTCTGCAATCGCCTCTGCTGTTATGGTCCTGGACGCAGGTCACAAATTCTGTCAACATCATTGCCAACTCATGGACTTGGTTTGTTGAAATAACTGTGGCAACGTGTCCACCGTCGTGTGTCTTGCACTGCAGGAGAACGTGTACCTACGAGCCCTGCAGGAGAGGCAGGAGAAGGAGTATATGTACGTCAACCACATCATCACCAGACTGCGAGACGACTACGCTGAGGCCAAGGACCTCTCCGTCTTTCTGCGGTAAGTCACTCGGGCTGGCTCGGCTGCCTTCTCTTGGTTTGGCGCAGGAAGTACGCCGCCCATTCCTTCGCCCGAGCGCAGCCATGGACCACGGACTGGTGCATGCTGACAGTACTCCTCTGGAATCGCTAAAAAGTAAAATCGACATGCTTTTCTTTTCTTGATCCAATGAGAAACCCACATATGGACCCGCGTTAAGGGTTTTCTAAAAGTGCTTTGGACACATCGCCAACTGAAGTCTCAAAGGTATTCGGCACCCTTCTAGTCATTAAAACGATTTGATCTTATGATTGTTGTTAAATTTCATTGGGTTTAAAAGCGCTTGTAAACTGCAGTTTTTGACTCACATGCGAAGCAAAAGTGAGTCTATGTACTCACCCGTTTCGTCAAGGTCGCAGGGGCCATAAATGTTGTCTAAAAAACAGCCATTTTTCACATTTTCTCAATTTTCTCTGAAGTGTTTTAGATTGGATACCTCACCTATATATGGTATATAGGACAAAGTAAGCCCTATCTTTTGATACCAGTTTGGTTGATTTTGCTTCAAGGTCAAGGTCACAGGAGCTCTTCAAAGTTGGATTGTATACATATTTTGAAGTGACCTTGACCCTGAACTATGGAAGATAACACTTCCAAACTTAATAATTATGTGGGGCACATGTTATACTTTCACCATGAAACACATTTGGTCACATATCATCATGGTCAAGGTCACTTTGACCCTTATGAAATGTGACCAAAATGGGGTAGTGAACCACTAAAAGTGAGCATATCTCATGGTAGAAAGTGCCAATAAGCACCATTGTGCTTCCTATGTCTTGAATTAACATGTTGTTGCATGTGTTGCAAGCCACATTATTTTGGTAGGAAAAATGTGTAAAGCAGTTCTTAGCGTATGATGTCATTGCTAGGTTTAGTTGTTTGACCTTGAAGGTCAAGGTCATGTAAAGGTCAAGGTCAATCATGTGAGTCGTATGGGCTTTGCCCTTCTTGTTCTAGAAAATAAGCAGTTCAAGGAAATTGATAAACAAAAGCTTGGACACACATACACACACACTCACACACGCGCGCACGCGTGATGGAAAGCATCTGTTTCCATAAAAAATAATTAAGTGCTACCATAGTTTGACCTAAGCCTTGCTGGGATATAAACCTCTGGATCAGAGTGTGAGTTCCTGTGGCGTTCAAAAAGCCAGACTGCCATTATCTGGACATGGAGGAATGCATTCAGCGCGGCTGAGACTGTCAATACTATCTCTGTGTTCAGAATGGGAGGAATGATGCAATGATGTGCCCGCCCACTCCAGAAATGCTCGCCAATCGGCTACTAATTCTTTCAGGCATCATTTCTGGCTCGGGCACACTGTCCAGAACAAGCTTAGTCTTGAGGGTTGGGATGTCACGACTCGATCTTTGGCCCATGGGGAACACTACACGGTCCTTGAACCATGTGGCAAAGCGTACAAAATGAAGCCACGCCTTTTCATGCCAAAAAAACCACCCGAGAACACTTTGCACAGGAGGGACGTGCGGCGGGGACTCGGAAGTAAACGTAGCGTACTGACGTGAACTTTTCATGGACTGACCTGTCTGACACACTGGTACTGACGTGAACTTTCCATAGACTGACTGTCTGACTCACTGGTACTGATGTGAACTTTTCATGGACTGACCTGTCTGACTCACTGGTACTGATGTGAACTTTTCATGGACTGACCTGTCTCACTCACTGGTACTGATGTGAACTTTTCATGGACTGACCTGTCTCACTCACTGGTACTGATGTGAACTTTTCATGGACTGACCTGTCTCACTCACTGGTACTGATGTGAACTTTTCATGGACTGACCTGTCTCACTCACTGGTACTGATGTGAACTTTTCATGGACTGACCTGCCTCACTCACTGGTACTCATGTGAACTTTTCATGGACTGACCTGTCTCACTCACTGGTACTGATGTGAACTTTTCATGGACTGACCTGCCTCACTCACTGGTACTGATGTGAACTTTCCATAGACTGACTGTCTGACACACTGGTGCTGATGTGAACTTTCCATGGACTGACCTGCCTCACTCACTGGTACTGACGTGAACTTTCCATAGACTGACTGTCTGACACACTGGTGCTGATGTGAACTTTTCATGGACTGACCTGTCTCACTCACTGGTACTGATGTGAACTTTTCATGGACTGACCTGTCTCACTCACTGGTGCTGATGTGAACTTTTCATGGACTGACCTGTCTCACTCACTGGTACTGATGTGAACTTTTCATGGACTGACCTGCCTCACTCACTGGTACTGATGTGAACTTTCCATAGACTGACTGTCTGACACACTGGTGCTGATGTGAACTTTCCATGGACTGACCTGCCTCACTCACTGGTACTGACGTGAACTTTCCATAGACTGACTGTCTGACACACTGGTACTGATGTGAACTTTTCATGGACTGACCTGCCTCACTCACTGGTACTGATGTGAACTTTTCATGGACTGACTGTCTGACACACTGGTACTGATGTGAACTTTTCATGGACTGACCTGTCTCACTCACTGGTACTGATGTGAACTTTTCATGGACTGACCTGTCTGACTCACTGGTACTGATGTGAACTTTCCATAGACTGACTGTCTGACACACTGGTACTGACGTGAACTTTCCTTAGACTGAAGCCTGTCTGACACACTGGTGCTGACGTGAACTTTACATAGACTGAAGCCTGTCTGACACACTGGTGCTGACGTGAACTTTCCATGGACTGAAACCTGTCTGACACACTGGTACTGACGTGAACTTTCCATAGACTGACTGTCTGACACACTGGTGCTGACGTGAACTTTCCATAGACTGACTGTCTGACACACTGGTACTGACGTGAACTTTCCATGGACTGACTGTCTGACACACTGGTACTGACGTGAACTTTCCATGGACTGACTGTCTGACACACTGGTGCTGACGTGAACTTTCCATGGACTGACTGTCTGACACACTGGTACTGACGTGAACTTTCCATGGACTGACTGTCTGACACACTGGTGCTGACGTGAACTTTCCATGGACTGACTGTCTGACACACTGGTGCTGACGTGAACTTTCCATAGACTGACTGTCTGACACACTGGTGCTGACGTGAACTTTCCATAGACTGACTGTCTGACACACTGGTACTGACGTGAACTTTCCATAGACTGACTGTCTGACACACTGGTACTGACGTGAACTTTCCATGGACTGACTGTCTGACACACTGGTGCTGACGTGAACTTTTCATGGACTGACTGACACACTGGTACTGACGTGAACTTTCCATGGACTGACTGTCTGACACACTGGTACTGACGTGAACTTTCCATAGACTGACCTGTCTGACTCACTGGTACTGATGTGAACTTTCCATGGACTGACCTGTCTGACTCACTGGTACTGATGTGAACTTTCCATAGACTGACTCTCTGACACACTGGTATTGATATGATAGTTCCATGGACTGAAGCCTCTCTGACACATTGGTACTGATGTGAACTTTCCACAGACTGACTGTCTGACACACTGGTATTGATGTGATAGTTCCATGGACTGAAGCCTGTCTGACTCACTGGTACTGATGTGATAGTTCCATGGACTGAAACCTGTCTGACATACTGGTACTGACGTGAACTTTCCATGGACTGACCTGTCTGACTCACTGGTATTGATGTGATAGTTCCATGGACTGAAGCCTGTCTGACTCACTGGTATTGATGTGATAGTTCCATGGACTGAAGCCTGTCTGACACACTGGTGCTGACGTGAACTTTTCATGGACTGACTTGTCTGACACACTGGTACTGATGTGAACTTTGCATAGACTGACTGTCTGACACACTGGTGCTGATGTGAACTTTGCATAGACTGACTGTCTGACACACTGGTACTGATGTGAACTTTGCATAGACTGACTTGTCTGACACACTGGTACTGATGTGAACTTTGCATAGACTGACTGTCTGACACACTGGTGCTGATGTGATAGTTCCATGGACTGAAGCCTCTCTGACACATTGGTACTGATGTAAACTGCTACCTTGCGACAAGGACATGGCGTAGCCCAGGACGTCGAGATGACACGGACACGAGTTTTGCAGGAGCTCACGGCGTAGGAATGGCCAGGGGCTTGCCAGACTCCAGCCAGTGCTTGAGACTTGGAGGTCAGCAGAAAGGAAGCTACAGTACGATCTTTTAGTGGACAACTAAGACTCCAGCTGTCGCAGTCTGAGGACAGCTTATACAGTGCGGCGTGATCGTTGTTGTCACGAAAATTGTATTCCAAAACCTGCTCGTTGGGGTGTGTACGTGTGTGTGTGTTTTCTTTGTTTCTTTCAACCTCTTTCCCTGTTTGGCATGCATGAAGTCGACCAGTGCTGATAGTTTTGTATTGGAAAATCGATGCAACGTTGCGACCAGGCTTGCTATACAACGAGTACAACCATTTCCTACGGAAGATATAGAGAGAGAGACATTCGTAAAGTCGACCAAGACCTTGGGCCCCTAGTGAAAGTTTGATCAGATCAGTCGTGACCACACTTTCATGCAAAAGATTTACTGTGTATAAGAAACCTGTCCTGGTCATCGTATCGAGAGACGGGTACACGCATCCGGAAATTCTCGACACAACTGAAACTGCAAATATCCAGGCCATGAACATTAACGTCTGCTTCAGCAGACAGTCTCGGCATGTAAATGAATGAACATTTTGAAACCAGGCAAAGTACGCATGGTAAGTATCCAGAGCACACTGGGCAAATTTAGGGCAGTCCTGGAGACCAGACGAAAGTCGTCGCCATTCACTGAACTCCTCACAGCAAAAGCCTTTATCAATGTGCCTAGATAGGGCCGGGACATCGAAAGTCACACTGCGATAAGATAGTTTCATCATTCCCTCAAGGATTTAATGCGTATAGAAGGCTGCTTGCAATGCCTCGTTAGTGACATGAACGACAACTTTGGAACTCATCAATCGCTGAAGGACCCTCTCATGACCGTTGGCTGAAGAGGTTCTGGGCCCGTATTCACAACGGCGATTTATCTTTTTAACACTCGATTTATCCCCTAGCACCGCGTTATCTTGATTGGTTAGATAAGGTACGCTCGTCAGAGGATCCTAGGTTGCGCTTTGTTCTATATACTGGTTTCCAGCCAAGGGAGAGCGGAACAGGCAGTTGGAATCGTCTGAGTTTAGAGATAAATCGGGGTTAAAATATATCGCCGATAAATCGCCGTTGTGAATACGGGCCCAGGTTTTGATTGCTTGTGAAAACGATAACCAGACAAAAATGTTTAATTATATAAAAGCTCGTATTAACAGTGACACCACAAATAAATGCAAAAAATATCGACAAAAAAATCTTTATCGGATACCGGGGATGAAATGCCCTGATAGTCGTGGTATAATTGGTTTTGTGGAGGGAATTTACCAAAGGAAGAAGTTGTGCTTTAAAAAATTACACTCCTGTTTGCTCAAGTTACTGTTCTTGCATTGCTATAACTGATGTAGTTCGCCAATATGGTTTCAGACCAAGTGTCTATCTAAAAATGTGTTTGCATGTTGCTTTTGTCACTTAATCACCCCTTTGTCTAAGGATCTATGGCCTCGACAGATGACGTGTCACGGTGTCAGTGACACCAACACCTGGGTCGGGGACTAGGGAGGGCGGACTTTGAATGTAGTCACTTCACAACATTGGTGATTTGTGTGAGAATGAAAGACGGACGCGAGACATTCACACCACATGACCCATATTTAAGCACCTTTCCACCTTTCTCTGACTTCTTCCAGCTCTGTGTCGCCGTGACCGGAGGATCTCTGGCTGTTGAGGGACCACCTTTTCACCAGCTCCTCGTTGGGGATCTGGTCCGAGTGCTTCTCTGCCAGGCGCTGGACTCGAGACAACTGGTCGTAGGCAATGGCTTTTTCCACCATCTCTCGCAAGGCTCGGCATCTGCATGCACGACAGAACTGCATTCTCGTACCTTGTAGCATAGACCACCAGTTCTCACACTTCCGAGCAGTTTGACAGCAGCAAGCATGGAGGAAACAGAGGCAACTACCTTGATGCAAACCGAAGTGTTGTGAAGTGACTACATTCAAAGTCCGCCCTCCCTAGTCCCCGACCCAGGTGTTGGTGTCACTGACACCGTGACACGTCATCTGTCGAGGCCATAGATCCTTAGACAAAGGGGTGATTAAGTGACAAAAGCAACATGCAAACACATTTTTAGATAGACACTTGGTCTGAAACCATATTGGCGAACTACATCAGTTATAGCAATGCAAGAACAGTAACTTGAGCAAACAGGAGTGTAATTTTTTAAAGCACAACTTCTTCCTTTGGTAAATTCCCTCCACAAAACCAATTATACCACGACTATCAGGGCATTTCATCCCCGGTATCCGATAAAGATTTTTTTGTCGATATTTTTTGCATTTATTTGTGGTGTCACTGTTAATACGAGCTTTTATATAATTAAACATTTTTGTCTGGTTATCGTTTTCACAAGCAATCAAAACCTGGGCCCGTATTCACAACGGCGATTTATCGGCGATATATTTTAACCCCGATTTATCTCTAAACTCAGACGATTCCAACTGCCTGTTCCGCTCTCCCTTGGCTGGAAACCAGTATATAGAACAAAGCGCAACCTAGGATCCTCTGACGAGCGTACCTTATCTAACCAATCAAGATAACGCGGTGCTAGGGGATAAATCGAGTGTTAAAAAGATAAATCGCCGTTGTGAATACGGGCCCAGAACCTCTTCAGCCAACGGTCATGAGAGGGTCCTTCAGCGATTGATGAGTTCCAAAGTTGTCGTTCATGTCACTAACGAGGCATTGCAAGCAGCCTTCTATACGCATTAAATCCTTGAGGGAATGATGAAACTATCTTATCGCAGTGTGACTTTCGATGTCCCGGCCCTATCTAGGCACATTGATAAAGGCTTTTGCTGTGAGGAGTTCAGTGAATGGCGACGACTTTCGTCTGGTCTCCAGGACTGCCCTAAATTTGCCCAGTGTGCTCTGGATACTTACCATGCGTACTTTGCCTGGTTTCAAAATGTTCATTCATTTACATGCCGAGACTGTCTGCTGAAGCAGACGTTAATGTTCATGGCCTGGATATTTGCAGTTTCAGTTGTGTCGAGAATTTCCGGATGCGTGTACCCGTCTCTCGATACGATGACCAGGACAGGTTTCTTATACACAGTAAATCTTTTGCATGAAAGTGTGGTCACGACTGATCTGATCAAACTTTCACTAGGGGCCCAAGGTCTTGGTCGACTTTACGAATGTCTCTCTCTCTATATCTTCCGTAGGAAATGGTTGTACTCGTTGTATAGCAAGCCTGGTCGCAACGTTGCATCGATTTTCCAATACAAAACTATCAGCACTGGTCGACTTCATGCATGCCAAACAGGGAAAGAGGTTGAAAGAAACAAAGAAAACACACACACACGTACACACCCCAACGAGCAGGTTTTGGAATACAATTTTCGTGACAACAACGATCACGCCGCACTGTATAAGCTGTCCTCAGACTGCGACAGCTGGAGTCTTAGTTGTCCACTAAAAGATCGTACTGTAGCTTCCTTTCTGCTGACCTCCAAGTCTCAAGCACTGGCTGGAGTCTGGCAAGCCCCTGGCCATTCCTACGCCGTGAGCTCCTGCAAAACTCGTGTCCGTGTCATCTCGACGTCCTGGGCTACGCCATGTCCTTGTCGCAAGGTAGCAGTTTACATCAGTACCAATGTGTCAGAGAGGCTTCAGTCCATGGAACTATCACATCAGCACCAGTGTGTCAGACAGTCAGTCTATGCAAAGTTCACATCAGTACCAGTGTGTCAGACAAGTCAGTCTATGCAAAGTTCACATCAGTACCAGTGTGTCAGACAGTCAGTCTATGCAAAGTTCACATCAGCACCAGTGTGTCAGACAGTCAGTCTATGCAAAGTTCACATCAGTACCAGTGTGTCAGACAAGTCAGTCCATGAAAAGTTCACGTCAGCACCAGTGTGTCAGACAGGCTTCAGTCCATGGAACTATCACATCAATACCAGTGAGTCAGACAGGCTTCAGTCCATGGAGCTATCACATCAATACCAGTGTGTCAGACAGGTTTCAGTCCATGGAGCTACCACATCAGTACCAGTGTGTCAGACAGGTTTCAGTCCATGGAGCTACCACATCAGTACCAGTGAGTCAGACAGGCTTCAGTCCATGGAACTATCACATCAATACCAGTGTGTCAGACAGTCAGTCTGTGGAAAGTTCACATCAGTACCAATGTGTCAGAGAGGCTTCAGTCCATGGAACTATCATATCAATACCAGTGTGTCAGAGAGTCAGTCTATGGAAAGTTCACATCAGTACCAGTGAGTCAGACAGGTCAGTCCATGGAAAGTTCACATCAGTACCAGTGAGTCAGACAGGTCAGTCTATGGAAAGTTCACGTCAGTACCAGTGTGTCAGACAGTCAGTCCATGGAAAGTTCACGTCAGTACCAGTGTGTCAGTCAGTCCATGAAAAGTTCACGTCAGCACCAGTGTGTCAGACAGTCAGTCCATGGAAAGTTCACGTCAGTACCAGTGTGTCAGACAGTCAGTCTATGGAAAGTTCACGTCAGTACCAGTGTGTCAGACAGTCAGTCTATGGAAAGTTCACGTCAGTACCAGTGTGTCAGACAGTCAGTCTATGGAAAGTTCACGTCAGCACCAGTGTGTCAGACAGTCAGTCCATGGAAAGTTCACGTCAGCACCAGTGTGTCAGACAGTCAGTCCATGGAAAGTTCACGTCAGTACCAGTGTGTCAGACAGTCAGTCCATGGAAAGTTCACGTCAGTACCAGTGTGTCAGACAGTCAGTCCATGGAAAGTTCACGTCAGTACCAGTGTGTCAGACAGTCAGTCCATGGAAAGTTCACGTCAGTACCAGTGTGTCAGACAGTCAGTCTATGGAAAGTTCACGTCAGTACCAGTGTGTCAGACAGTCAGTCTATGGAAAGTTCACGTCAGTACCAGTGTGTCAGACAGGCTTCAGTCCATGGAAAGTTCACGTCAGTACCAGTGTGTCAGACAGGCTTCAGTCTATGGAAAGTTCACGTCAGCACCAGTGTGTCAGACAGGCTTCAGTCTAAGGAAAGTTCACGTCAGTACCAGTGTGTCAGACAGTCAGTCTATGGAAAGTTCACATCAGTACCAGTGAGTCAGACAGGTCAGTCCATGAAAAGTTCACATCAGTACCAGTGAGTGAGACAGGTCAGTCCATGAAAAGTTCACATCAGTACCAGTGTGTCAGACAGTCAGTCCATGAAAAGTTCACATCAGTACCAGTGAGTGAGGCAGGTCAGTCCATGAAAAGTTCACATCAGTACCAGTGTGTCAGACAGTCAGTCTATGGAAAGTTCACGTCAGTACCAGTGAGTGAGGCAGGTCAGTCCATGGAAAGTTCACATCAGCACCAGTGTGTCAGACAGTCAGTCTATGGAAAGTTCACATCAGTACCAGTGAGTGAGGCAGGTCAGTCCATGAAAAGTTCACATCAGTACCAGTGAGTGAGACAGGTCAGTCCATGAAAAGTTCACATCAGCACCAGTGAGTGAGACAGGTCAGTCCATGAAAAGTTCACATCAGTACCAGTGAGTGAGACAGGTCAGTCCATGAAAAGTTCACATCAGCACCAGTGTGTCAGACAGTCAGTCTATGGAAAGTTCACGTCAGTACCAGTGAGTGAGGCAGGTCAGTCCATGGAAAGTTCACATCAGCACCAGTGTGTCAGACAGTCAGTCTATGGAAAGTTCACATCAGTACCAGTGAGTGAGGCAGGTCAGTCCATGAAAAGTTCACATCAGTACCAGTGAGTGAGACAGGTCAGTCCATGAAAAGTTCACATGAGTACCAGTGAGTGAGGCAGGTCAGTCCATGAAAAGTTCACATCAGTACCAGTGAGTGAGACAGGTCAGTCCATGAAAAGTTCACATCAGTACCAGTGAGTGAGACAGGTCAGTCCATGAAAAGTTCACATCAGTACCAGTGAGTGAGACAGGTCAGTCCATGAAAAGTTCACATCAGTACCAGTGAGTGAGACAGGTCAGTCCATGAAAAGTTCACATCAGTACCAGTGAGTCAGACAGGTCAGTCCATGAAAAGTTCACATCAGTACCAGTGAGTCAGACAGTCAGTCTATGGAAAGTTCACGTCAGTACCAGTGTGTCAGACAGGTCAGTCCATGAAAAGTTCACGTCAGTACGCTACGTTTACTTCCGAGTCCCCGCCGCACGTCCCTCCTGTGCAAAGTGTTCTCGGGTGGTTTTTTTGGCATGAAAAGGCGTGGCTTCATTTTGTACGCTTTGCCACATGGTTCAAGGACCGTGTAGTGTTCCCCATGGGCCAAAGATCGAGTCGTGACATCCCAACCCTCAAGACTAAGCTTGTTCTGGACAGTGTGCCCGAGCCAGAAATGATGCCTGAAAGAATTAGTAGCCGATTGGCGAGCATTTCTGGAGTGGGCGGGCACATCATTGCATCATTCCTCCCATTCTGAACACAGAGATAGTATTGACAGTCTCAGCCGCGCTGAATGCATTCCTCCATGTCCAGATAATGGCAGTCTGGCTTTTTGAACGCCACAGGAACTCACACTCTGATCCAGAGGTTTATATCCCAGCAAGGCTTAGGTCAAACTATGGTAGCACTTAATTTTTTTTTTAAACAGATGCTTTCCATCACGCGTGCGCGCGTGTGTGAGTGTGTGTGTATGTGTGTCCAAGCTTTTGTTTATCAATTTCCTTGAACTGCTTATTTTCTAGAACAAGAAGGGCAAAGCCCATACGACTCACATGATTGACCTTGACCTTTACATGACCTTGACCTTCAAGGTCAAACAACTAAACCTAGCAATGACATCATACGCTAAGAACTGCTTTACACATTTTTCCTACCAAAATAATGTGGCTTGCAACACATGCAACAACATGTTAATTCAAGACATAGGAAGCACAATGGTGCTTATTGGCACTTTCTACCATGAGATATGCTCACTTTTAGTGGTTCACTACCCCATTTTGGTCACATTTCATAAGGGTCAAAGTGACCTTGACCATGATGATATGTGACCAAATGTGTTTCATGGTGAAAGTATAACATGTGCCCCACATAATTATTAAGTTTGGAAGTGTTATCTTCCATAGTTCAGGGTCAAGGTCACTTCAAAATATGTATACAATCCAACTTTGAAGAGCTCCTGTGACCTTGACCTTGAAGCAAAATCAACCAAACTGGTATCAAAAGATAGGGCTTACTTTGTCCTATATACCATATATAGGTGAGGTATCCAATCTAAAACACTTCAGAGAAAATTGAGAAAATGTGAAAAATGGCTGTTTTTTAGACAACATTTATGGCCCCTGCGACCTTGACGAAACGGGTGAGTACATAGACTCACTTTTGCTTCGCATGTGAGTCAAAAACTGCAGTTTACAAGCGCTTTTAAACCCAATGAAATTTAACAACAATCATAAGATCAAATCGTTTTAATGACTAGAAGGGTGCCGAATACCTTTGAGACTTCAGTTGGCGATGTGTCCAAAGCACTTTTAGAAAACCCTTAACGCGGGTCCTTATGTGGGTTTCTCATTGGATCAAGAAAAGAAAAGCATGTCGATTTTACTTTTTAGCGATTCCAGAGGAGTACTGTCAGCATGCACCAGTCCGTGGTCCATGGCGGCGAAGGAATGGGCGGCGTACTTCCTGCGCCAAACCAAGAGGAGACAGCCGAGCCAGCCCGAGTGACTTACCGCAGAAAGACGGAGAGGTCCTTGGCCTCAGCGTAGTCGTCTCGCAGTCTGGTGATGATGTGGTTGACGTACATATACTCCTTCTCCTGCCTCTCCTGCAGGGCTCGTAGGTACACGTTCTCCTGCAGTGCAAGACACACGACGGTGGACACGTTGCCACAGTTATTTCAACAAACCAAGTCCATGAGTTGGCAATGATGTTGACAGAATTTGTGACCTGCGTCCAGGACCATAACAGCAGAGGCGATTGCAGAGCACCAGGATGCAGGATCATGATCAGGAGATGGCGCGGTTCTATCCATGGGACCGGAAGAATCTGATGTGATAGGGTGCACCTATCACCAAGTGTATTGTACTTCTACTGTGTTCATCCTCTATTCAGTTATCCCTGCTTCTGTCTCTCCCCACCTCTATCCTGTGTGTCAGATCTCTCTGTGTGTCAGACCTCTTTCCAACCCCCCTTCCCCATCCTTTCTGTAAGGCAAGCTGACCAGCTGACCGCTCTGTGACCCCTCCTCTGCTGTGGTCTGATTGTTGGTGCAGCTGCCCTGTCAGTCACTCATTACTCATTACATTAGCGTGACCCCTGGCTAGTGAACCGTTCTCCCACTATGGCATCTGAAATGTAACATTTTGACTATAAATCTGATGTTTTCCCTCAAGTAATACAGCTACTTGCAACGGCATGTGATTCGTTCAATAGACTGTGTAATGCTGAACGAGGCAACATTTGTAATAAGTCATTTCAAAGTAAGTTAAATTAAGTAATCTCTCCTTTCTGCCAAATAGGAGCACAACCCGGGAACCAGGGTTAGGATCTATGAAACAATCCACATCCTGGCTCCTGTGAGGTCCGTGCATTCCCTTCTTAAGGGAGAACGGCACACGAGACGACAGAGACCACTGCCACCACTGTCTAGAGAGGTCACTGCCACCACGGTCTAGAGAGGTCACTGCCACCACGGTCTAGAGAGGTCACTGCCACCACGGTCTAGAGAGGTCACTGCCACCACGGTCTAGAGAGGTCACTGCCACCATGATCTTGGGTTGGTCCAGGCAATTATCACCAGGCCTCGGACCAGCCAGGAGTGCCTGTACCCATGGGTTAATAAAGTTGTGGAAAGCAGCTACAATTTTGTCTCATACCTGCGCCCTGCTACCATCATGCCTTATTCCACTCCACCACAAAGAGTTTATTACAATATCTTGAAAATGTGATGCTGGCTGCAACCCTGTGTTGTAAATCTTTCCATGTTTGTAATTCTGTATGTGCGTGAATGATACTTGGCGAACATCTACGATGCACCTACCCCTCTGTATGACTGCTTTAGCTTTGGTTCAACGTCTACGACGTGCCAAAGCAAAAAACAAACCCATCCGTCCCCCCCAAAAGAAAAAAAATTATCAGAAACTTCCCTTCCCTTCCAACTTATCCACAGGAGATGGCGATTAAATCTTCGCCTAGGGTTCCAAAACCTTTTCTGTCTGACTTTTCTGTCCTAGTTGGGGGACGTAGGATGTTGTTGGTGATAACCACTGAGCTAGAGATGACTTTGCTATCTTTTCGCCACTGGAGCTTTATCGAGGCTTCTACTGTGCGAATGTCCTCCTCTGACTTCTCTGCTGTATCTTCTTTGCTGATAGGATTGCAGAAGACGGGATGGCAAACACAGCCGTCAGTCTACGAATGTACGCACCTACCTACATTTTTAAGATCATCCTGAGAGAGCATTCAACTCCAAGCCAAACAGAAAGCATCAACCAAATAGGCTACAGCGGAAAACGTTATTTGACGACGTGTCTCATGTTCTTAGCAACAAATTTATTGCGCCAGAAACACCACCATACATGTAATCAGTATTGTTTAACTGAAAGACTCACCTTGCACAGTTCTGCGTGGTCTAGCTCGAGCATTTCGTTGAAGGCTGCAGAAACGCGGCGCATTTTGATGAATAGAAGGAATTTTCTTTCAGACGTATCCGCAAGCAATGCTCAGTAAGTCACTGTGATTGTGAATATTCCTCAACTCGCGAACGACAACACTACTGCGTCACGAACCCGCGTGACGTAGCTCAGGCGCGTGACCTGCTGCGCTTTAAAGACAAATTAATTGTTAATTAAGTGATAAATGAGACTTTAGGGAAACTGTTTCAGTAACTTAACTGATAAGAGAGGCTGAATGATATCTCAACGTCGGCACTGTCAAAGGACAGCTGTCCGGTGGCGACACAAGAAATTAATGTATCGAACACGCTGACAGAAGCGTCGCATTATGATTGAAGGGTAACGGATGATCGAGTACCGGTAGTTTGCCCCTAATAATGAGTAATAATTGTTAAGTCATCTATCGTGCGTGAGAACCACGAGTGCGTCGTACGTGCGCGGTATTGTTCAGCATTTTTTATTCGTTTTCTGCTGCGACTATGTTTCCAGGTGGCGAATGGCAGTAAGTCGATCGCCATGAAGTTCTCGAAGGATAAGACTGAAGATGGTCAGTTGAATTTGCAGTGTCTCACAGTCTCCTGTCCATCCTTAACCTTTTCATTTCTGGCCGCATCTGCAACTTAGTGGCGCACATTGACCGAAGGGTAGTCTACAGGTATCTTTGTCCTGTAGACATCACTGACGAAGGGTGATCGGTGCCTCGAAATCTGCTACATAAAACGCCGTGGTGTATTTGGTTTGCCGCCCGCCGGACAAGATTGTCTTCTTGTGTCCAATGAGGACACTGCTGTTACCACCGCCCGTTCAGTTCGGCTACGGAGAAGTAGCCTTGAACTCCAACTCTGCTGCATAAAATACCGTGGTGTATTTGGTTTGCCGCCCGCCGGACAAGATTGTCTTTCTTGTGTCCAGTGAGGACACTGCTGTTAGTGTTACCACCGCCCGTTCAGTTCGGCTACGGAGAAGTAGCCTTGAAATCCAACTCTAAATGTTATATTCATTTGCTAAGGCATCCAGTTCGACTCACATTACTTTGAACGTCAAACTCGAAACTGAAAAACCTTGTTGTTGAGACCTTCGGCCTGTCATTGTTAACCTTGGACATACGTTCCAGTAAGATAGGAAATTCTGTCGTCATCGAAGCGTGCTAAGAGTAAGACAGGCAGGGTGACTGGACGTCTACCCGTTGAGCTCCAAATAATGAAACTCCTCTTGGAAACTCCTCGAGAATGTCAGTTTTCTGTTTTACTGATGTGGAAATAACGAATGACATCATTCAGATTGTTGAGCGCATGATAAAAACTTAACAATCTTTAATTAAGTCAGTGGATTGTTTTGTCTTATTCTTTGGTGGAGTTTTATTTTTTATTTACATGTATACTCGATCTGATCATTTTGTCTTGAAGAGCCTGTCTTGCAGTCAAAGGGGAAGGCACTAAAAAGTAAAATGTGCCTGTCATTCCATCCAGTGCCCACCACCACTGCCACCGGTTAAACACCAGTTCAACTTTCACCACCATCACCATGACGACCACAACCTGCAGCATAAGCTGATATGAAGTTCTCTCTCTCTCTCTTAAAATGAGAGACTGCCGTTGGTTGCTGAAAGGCACTAACACTCGCATAACAAGGAGTGTTTTCCTGTACATTCTCTATGCCTTGAAACTCAGAGAGGAAAAAAGAAACAACACATGAACCTTGTATTAAATATGTTTAGCCTATAACTCTGACGATTATGGTTGTGTTCTGCTTAACCTGTACTGGCCATAGCCGCCCACCCCACGTGGCTGTTCCTTGACTGTTTTTCTTCTTCTACAAATTGCATAATCCTTACAGGACTGGGAAATGAAACATGTGAATGACTTACAGGACCTTAAGAGTTATTTTTAAAAATCCAACCATGTAGGTTTTTGCCACACTGATGAATCATTGTTTTATATATACATGTATGTAGTTTACACACACTCCTCTCTCTCTCTCTCTCTCTCTCTCTCTCTCTCTCTCTCTCTCTCTCTCTCTCTCTCTCAGTTCCCATGTCGGGACACTGTAATAAGAGAATAGACTTTCTAATCCCCAAAATTTCAATTCTTTATTTTACACAAATGCAATAACAACAAAAGGAGAAAAAAAGGCTCTGATGGCAAACAAGATAAAATTTAGTGTCATTGCTACTAGGACTAAAATGCAAAAGTCTTCTGCAAATGCCAACTCCATGATGAAAATGTGTGTAATCACAGAAGATTCGTGCAAAACACAAAGTGGGAATGTAATCGAAATACTGGTCTTTACTACTGTGGTAGAATGATGATTATTCCACAAAGTCAGACCAGTCACAGAATCATCACACTACACATTATATTGTCTCCATGATTATGCCACCAGTCTGTCATGAGCCAACATGCCATATCACAGTTTGCAATGGAACTGTTAAAACAATAGAAATCTACCTGTAAAATTTGATTATTAGCATACATTGTTTCTTAAAATCACAAAGTAACTGTAAGAGAACTGCTCATGAAGGCCCGAAGCCAATGCCCAGTGTACGTACGCATGATCACTCATTGCACAATTCCTGGCTGCAAAGAAACAGCATCTACACTCTGCAGCAAAAGCAACCAAAATACAACCAAAACAAGACTAATCTTCATTGACACTGTGCAATTACTCTTTGATCAGGACTTTGGTAAAACCCAACACAGAAGAGTTGGAACTTGGGGGCAGTCATATCACAAGTAAAGAACTGGTCTTTGTATCTTTTATACCGAGGGATATTCCACCTGAGTTTGCAAAGTCTGCAGAGGAATACCTACATTTATATCATCCCAAGGTGGCAGCCGGCCTCTGCATGTAAAAATCAAGTAGTAAACAAACAAACAAACAAAGTAAGTTAGAATCACAAACACAGGATCTTTTGATTGCAAGGACATCCAAAGGCAGACTTCTGCCTGTATTGTGTAGAATCACAGTGCACTCTGAAGCCCTTCAACTTGTCTCCACTGCCACATCCCTTCACAACATTCCCATCTCCCTGACTCAGCACCTGGCATTTGCCATCAGCTTTCGGCAGATGTGTCCCAGTTGCCATTTCTGCATAACTGCTTCCATTTCAAATATTAAATTCGACCTTAGACAACAAATGCATAGTCCACTGACACATTTTAAACAAATGAAATCAAAGGAAGTGAGAGAGAGAAAAGTTTTCAAGTGGGGCAATGACATCATTTCAAAGTTAAAAAAACGGTTGGGTGCAGAGCTGACAAAAGTTTCAAGTCATCAACTCGAGCGAATATAAGAGAAGAAATTCCCCCAACTGTTATTTCCCCTACACGCCAACTTGGCACAATGCATGGGTACTGACTCCTACACGCCCGCTTGGCCACAATGCATGGGTACTGACTTCCCTACAAGACAACTTGGCCACAATGCATGGGTACTGACTCTCCTACACACCAACTTGGCGACAGAGCATGGGTACTGACTTCCCTACACAACAACTTGGCCACAATGCATGGGTACCGACTTCCCTACATGACAACTTGGCCACAATGCATGGGTACCGACTTCCCTACATGACAACTTGGCCACAATGCATGAGTACCGATTTCCCTACACAACAACTTGGCCACAGTGCATGGGTACTGACTTCCCTACACGCCAACTTGGCCACAATGCATGGGTACTGATTTCCCTACACGCCAGCTTGGCCACAATGCATGAGTACCGATTTCCCTACACAACAACTTGGCCACAGTGCATGGGTACTGACTTCCCTACATGCCAACTTGGCCACAGTGCATGGGTACTGACTTCCCTACACGCCAACTTGGCCACAGTGCATGGGTACTGACTTCCCTACACGCCAACTTGGCCACAGTGCATGGGTACTGACTTCCCTACACAACAACTTGGCAACAGTGCATGAGTACTGACTTCTCTACATGCCAACTTGGCCACAATGCATGAGTACTGACTTCTCTACATGCCAGCTTGGCCACAATGCATGGGTACTGACTTCCCTACACAACAACTTGGCAACAGTGCATGAGTACTGACTTCTCTACATGCCAACTTGGCCACAATGCATGAGTACTGACTTCTCTACATGCCAACTTGGCAACAGTGCATGAGTACTGACTTCTCTACATGTCAACTTGGCCACAATGCATGAGTACTGACTTCTCTAGACACCAACTTGGCCACAGTGCATGGGTACTGACTTCCCTACACGCCAACTTGGCCACAATGCATGGGTACTGACTTCCCTACACGCCAACTTGGCCACAGTGCATGAGTACTGATTTCCCTACACAGCAACTTGGCCACAATGCATGAGTACTGACTTCCCTTCAAGACAACTTGGCCACAGTGCATGGGTACTGACTTCCCTACACAGCAACTTGGCCACAGTGCATGGGTACTGACTTCCCTACACGCCAACTTGGCCACAATGCATGGGTACTGATTTCCCTACACACCAGCTTGGCCACAATGCATGAGTACTGATTTTCAGGGGGAGACAACTTTTACTAGAGCCAAATGCGGTCAAGGGGGAGACAACTCTTTGAGCTCCTATTCCGTACTAGACTGAGAGAAACATCCAGGACCCCACCAAGCTAAGGAAGAAATAAATAGAAAGCTGAAGGAAAATCTGGCATTCTGACTTTTAAAAAAAGGAGAAAAAAAACAACGAGGGATGTAGTTTTACATTCCTTACTACAGCACACTGGTAAAATATAGGTTATCCTGGCATGAGCAAATCTTCATGGACACGGTTAAAAATTCTACCAAAACATCTCAATAGGAGCTAAAAAGTGCAGTGTGTGCAGTGGAGTGGAGCATCTTCCACTGAGGAAATTCCACCAACACAGTGAAAATGTGCAAAGCAGAAGTGAAACATGATTCCGACTGAAACGCTCATACACTCTGCATGTAAAATTGCATTGCATCAACACACTAAGTGACTGCGCTAGTATCCACACCAAGTGACCATCTCCACTGATGGGGAAAAAAATCCAGAGATCGTTAGAATCTGGCTGCCACAGCTGATTAAAAATGGATAAACTTGCAAATCACTCAAAGTTGTATTGCCCAGCTATGTGAGTGTGAAGAGCATTCTGAAATCATTCTACAACTTGCACACTTGCACCTAAAATGTGCGCTGAAGATGCCATACACCACTGTCTCATGGTGTTCCTTCCCCAGCTACAACTCTTTATCGGGGAATACAAAATTTCCCCCCAGCGGCTCCCGTCTCTCTGCTGTCAAACAACCTGCACTGACAAATTGCATCAAGGTTGAGCTTGAAATTAAGGTCATACATCGCTTTGTACAAATTCAGGAGGATCAAAGATTCCATCTTGTCCAAAAGCAATTCCACAGCACAAGCCTTCTGCATGGACCTTGTCTGCAACCTATTGCACCAGTCTGACTGAATCTTCCACTACAAAAGCAGTCTGTGAACACTAGACAGCAAGCACTATACTCAACCAACATGGGGGGAAGGTTCAAACGCAGCCACTCCTTCCACCAATACTCCATTCAAAACTGACAGAAAGTTTCTTTGAAAAATTTCCCAGTGTTGATTTGCTTCCTTTCTCCTACTCGGAGTTTTCAATGATGTCCTGACTTTCCTGCAGACTTCGTATGCAGACAGCCTTCCATCCGCACTGAAATGGGGGAGAAAAGCAAAGAATAAACACATATGCACTGTCAGTTATGGCCTTGACTAAAATAGGCAGATTTCAAAAGACATTGACAAATAAAATGTTCTTATTATATAATTTTCCAACCTATCCATGCAACGATGTTGCCATATTCATCATCACATCATAAAGGTTGCTGGACAACCACACAGACCTTGAGTTGCTAGACAGCAATGTGTACCAAAAGATGTTTGACAGCCATACAGACTGGAGGTTGCTGTATGTGTACCAAAAGATGTTTGACAGCCATACAGACTGGAGGTTGCTATACAGCAATGTGTACCAAAGATGTTAGATAGCCATACAAACTGATGGTTGCTAGACAGTCATACAGACTGGGTTGCTAGACAGCCATACAGACTGGAAGTTGCTAGACAGCCATATAGACTGGAGGTTGCTAGACAGCCATACTAACTGGAGGTGCTAGACAGCCATACAGACTGAAGGTTGCTAGACAGCCATACAGACTGGAGGTTGCTAGACAGCCATACAGACTGAAGGTTGCTAGACAGCCATACAGACTGGAGGTTGCTAGACAGCCATACAAACTGAAGGTTGCTAGACAGCCATACAGACTGGAGGTTGCTAGACAGTCATACAAACTGAAGGTTGCTAGACAGCCATACAAACTGAAGGTTGCTAGACAGTCATACAGGCTGGAGGTTTCTAGACAACCATGTAGACCAAACCAAAGGTTGCTAGACAGCTGTGTAGTACAAAGGTTGCTAGACAGCCGTAGAGAATGAAAGTTGCTAGACAGCCATACAAATCAAAGGTTGCTAGACAGCTGTGTAGTACAAAGGTTGCTAGACAGCCATAGAGAATGAAAGCTGCTAGACAGCCATACAGATCAAAGGTTGCTAGAGAGCTGTGTAGTACAAAGGTTGCTAGACAGCCGTAGAGAATGAAAGTTGCTAGACAGCCATACAAATCAAAGGTTGCTAGACAGCTGTGTAGTACAAAGGTTGCTAGACAGCCGTAGAGAATGAAAGCTGCTAGACAGCCATACAGATCAAAGGTTGCTAGACAGCTGTGTAGTACAAAGGTTGCTAGACAGCCGTAGAGAATGAAAGTTGCTAGACAGCCATACAAATCAAAGGTTGCTAGGCAGCTGTGTAGTACAAAGGTTGCTAGACAGCCATAGAGAATGAAAGTTGCTAGACAGCCATGCAGATCAAAGGTTGCTAGACAGCTGTGTAGTACAAAGGTTGCTAGACAGCCATAGAGAATGAAACCTGCTAGACAGCCATGCAGATCAAAGGTTGCTAGACAGCTGTGTAGTACAAAGGTTGCTAGACAGCCATAGAGAATGAAACCTGCTAGACAGCCATGCAGATCAAAGGTTGCTAGACAGCTAGGCTGACTTCTGCATTCTAAAGGACAAGGCTGGGCTGAAACAGATGCTCCCCATCCTATCTTTGGGGCAATAAGTAGATAAAACTACAATAATAGTATGCTATCCAAACGTGGAAATTGCAGGAGAATATAATTCATTATCAACAGCATGACCACAATACCATAATACCAATAGTATCACCACCACAACTAGCACCACCACCGTCATCATCACTTCACCATCATTACTTCTACCATGACACTTCTTCACTACCATCACCACTGACCCACGACACTCACCCCAATGACAGGCTCCCAGTTGGTGCCAGTAGGAGTGGTTTCTGAGATCCGCAGGCGTCGGTAGATCACTCCCTCTCTGTGACGGCTTCTTCCAAAGTTGCTCCCTGCTACAATCCACACCTGCAAGGCAAAGTCCAATTTAAATACCATATTCTCTTGAATAGACACACATTCTCCAACAGACATGCACACCGCTCCCAGCCTTCCACCCCCTTCAAAGAACCAAATAAAATAGAAATATTCATTGGCCTATCTTCACGGTCAACTCAACACCAAGGAGTGAAATCTGTCACAGTTGGCAGAATCATGGCCACCTCTGCAACTCTCACCATCCATGGAATGGAGATCCCCACTCTACACAATCCTAGCTGCCACTACTGTCACAGTTGGTACAAACTTGAAGCATCATCTCTAACCCCTTACTCAATGTCCCTTGGTCTGAGGCAATCACTCAACACAACCCTATTTCCTAGTTGCCACTACTGTCACAGTTGGTACAAACTTGAAGCATCATCTCTAACCCCTTACTCAATGTCCCTTGGTCTGAGGCAATCACTCAACACAACCCTATTTCCTAGTTGCCACTACTGTCACAGTTGGTACAAACTTGAAGCATCATCTCTAACCCCTTACTCAATGTCCCTTGGTCTGAGGCAATCACTCAACACAACCCTATTTCCTAGTTGCCACTACTGTCACAGTTGGTGGAATCGCCATCGTGGCAATTTCCTTCATCTGTGGGTTATTAACATTTCCAGTACTTCACATGCCCCCTATAGGTCGGGGGTCAGATTAGACCCACCGTGTCGCCCTACGTGATTCATAAGAGACGTATAAAGAGGGGTATCAGGACTTGGCTAGCACTTTCTCTGTAGGGTTTTCATGAAAAATGGCCTTACATAGCCAACAAAGGCTGATGGGTCATAAGGCTCCATCCATCTGTCTTCCAACACTTCACGCTACACGCTACATCTATTCCAGCACTTCACGCTACACGCTACATCTATTCCAGCACTTCACGCTACACGCTACATCTATTCCAGCACTTCACGCTACACGCTACATCTATTCCAGCACTTCACGCTACATCTATTCCAGCACTACACGCTACATCTATTCCAGCACTACACGCTACATCTATTCCAGCACTTCACGCTACACGCTACATCTATTCCAGCACTTCACGCTACACGCTACATCTATTCCAGCACTTCACGCTACATCTATTCCAGCACTTCACGCTACACGCTACATCTATTCCAGCACTTCACGCTACACGCTACACGCTACATCTATTCCAGCACTTCACGCTACACGCTACATCTATTCCAGCACTTCACGCTACATGCTACATCTATTCCAGCACTTCACGCTACACGCTACATCTATTCCAGCACTTCACGCTACACGCTACATCTATTCCAGCACTTCACGCTACACGCTACATCTATTCCAGCACTTCACGCTACACGCTACATCTATTCCAGCACTACACGCTACATCTATTCCAGCACTTCACGCTACACGCTACATCTATTCCAGCACTTCACGCTACACGCTACATCTATTCCAGCACTACACGCTACATCTATTCCAGCACTTCACGCTACACGCTACATCTATTCCAGCACTACACGCTACACGCTACATCTATTCCAGCACTTCACGCTACACGCTACATCTATTCCAGCACTTCACGCTACACGCTACATCTATTCCAGCACTTCACGCTACACCTATTCCAGCACTACACGCTACATCTATTCCAGCACTTCACGCTACACGCTACATCTATTCCAGCACTTCACGCTACACGCTACATCTATTCCAGCACTTCACGCTACACGCTACATCTATTCCAGCACTACACGCTACATCTATTCCAGCACTACACGCTACACGCTACATCTATTCCAGCACTTCACGCTACACGCTACATCTATTCCAGCACTTCACGCTACACGCTACATCTATTCCAGCACTTCACGCTACACGCTACATCTATTCCAGCACTTCACGATACATGCTACATCTATTCCAGCACTTCACGCTACACGCTACATCTATTC
>JAWQFJ010018971.1:62500-80306 GCA_034096865.1 Theodoxus fluviatilis
ACTCATACACTGCAGTAATTTTAGATTAAAGACTAAATTCTCCATGGGTCCACGATAACGGAACCACGCAGACATTCAGTGCCAGCACATTGCAGACATAAAAAAGGATAGCTCGTTCATTCTGGAATGCTCTCTTCTGTGATGTCAACTGAAGAAAAACTGAAGCCAGACCGTACAGAGTTCTCTCCCATGACACAGCCTTTTACTTTAAAAGTCATGCTTTTAGTGTGGCAATCTTGTATAAGTGTGAAATGCCCAATGAATGAGCGATGATCAAAGTATCAGATGTTAACTGCAGAATGACTGAAGCAAGAGGAATTTAAGTCGACTCCCAAATAACCCCTGTTCAAATTCAATTGAAAATGGTAGCCCCACAAAGCTGTCTTCCTCATTCAGCCTGTTCCTAAGTCTGTGAAGTACACCCAGCACACCCCAGAGCAGTGTGCAGACACAGACCTTTGGGGTCGGAGGGGGAGACGCCAGGTCGGTACCAGGCAGAACCGTTCTTCGCCAGTGCCCACACTCTGTACTGTCCCCCCACACTGATGGACTGTATGGGCAACGGCGTCTCCACGTAGTCCCACTCGTCCCCCTGTAGCATGACACAGATGTTGTGACAAATCCTCCTCTGATTACAATGAATCAGCCACACGACCACTTTTCCCTGCCATGAAGCTCTTGCCTGTAATCACATCACTTCCTTTCCCTCCTACAAAAAGAGCTGCACTCTATTCTTCTCAGCAAATTGTTTGTTAAGAGACACAGTTGAGGGTGATTTTTTGTTTTCTTCAGGTGGATCAAATACATGCTAAAATCATGGGAATGACTATGCTAGAAATTTAATGAGCAAAGTAACTTTCAGGTTCTGAAACTTTTCTTTAACATTAACCATATAGTCTCATTGAAAAAAACAACAGACTTCAACTTGACAAAATTCTACAAGTAGCCATAAAAAACATGTTTGTTTCATAGAGAAAGAAGATATTGTGCAAGAATATACATACCAACACATCAGTACAATGACTTTCACTCACACCACACTCACCATCATCATTGATGAAAACACCAGTCAACACAATGTCAGTCAGGTATATCTTACCAGACAAGGAGGCTGCAAGGGGAGAGAATTCCCCACAGACATTCAGCCATAGGCAGCGGCAACTCACCACAGGATTGTCCATGGAGACCCCAAGGCGACAGACAACAGCGCCGGACACGGTCACTGCCCACACCACCACGGCCTCTGACCTCTGTGTGGGCAGGTCCACTTGGATGGAGAGGACAGAGATGCCGGACTGCTGTGGAGTGGTGCACGACACCCATGGGCCCGACGTCGCCAGCTTGCTCTTCCTGTGTAGCATGGCACCAGCATTTCAGTTTTTGCAGTGCTAGACTCCTCTGTCTTAACAAGTCAACTGCAATGCTTTCCACTGATATGAAAGGACGGATGGATGGATGGATGGATGGATGGATGGATGGATGGATGGATGGATGGATGGATGGATATATGTAGATGGATGGATGGATATGTAGATGGATGGGTGGGTAGGTGGGTGGGTGGGTGGGTGCGTGGGTGAGTGGATGGATGGACGGATGGATGGATGGACGGATGGATGGATGGACGGATGGATGGATGATGAATGAATGGACTGACAGACGGACGGATAGATGGATGGATGGATGGATGAATAGGAGGATAATAAGAAAAAAGTGGTAACAAATGAAATAAAAGAAACAGAAAGAAAGAAAGAAAGCAAGAAAGAAAGAAAGAAAGAACATGGACAGAAAGAATGAAAGAACATGGAAAGAAAGAACGAAGAAAGAAATGATTTAAAATAGATCTACTGCAGTATAAGTTGACAAAATAATGGTCCATACACACTGAGAAGGTAAAATGAAACAATAATTCAAGCTGTGAAGCAAATCTCAGTATGAAGTATTTCAGTAAATAGTTTGAATGACAGAAAACATATTTCACACATTTCTGCCTCTCTAGCAATATTCACAGTAGTTAAGGCATCACTGGCTGATATTAAACAAGAGGGTCATATCTTCAATCCAAGTCTTTCTTTCCTCCGACAACCAAAGACAGGCTACAGCACCTGAGCCACCGTCTCCTTCGCACTCCATCCCTCAGACCCTTGGCTGCATGGAACGGTCTGCAAGGTTCAAGGGCAACCAATGACTTTATGCACACAAATCCATTCTCATTCTTATTATATATCTATTAAAAAACCCATCAAAACTACAATGGGTACAAAACATGATGGCCTATGAATTTTAAAAAATAAAACTATCAAGTTTATGCTAAAATAAGTTTTCAATAAATAAGAAACAAGAAGGGCAAAGCCCATACGACTCACATGCTTGACCTTGACCTTTATATGACCTTGACCTTCAGGTGACCTTCAAGGTCAAGGTCAAACAACTAAACCTACCAATGACATCATACACTAAGAAATGCTTTACACATTTTTCCTACCAAAATACATGTGACCTTGACCCAAGGTCAAGGTCATCCAAGGTCATGCAACACAAAGCTGTTAATTCAAGACATAGGAAGCACAATGGTGCTTATTGGCACTTTCTACCATGAGATATAGTCACTTTTAGTGGTTCACTACCCCATTTTGGTCACATTTCATAAGGGTCAAAGTGACCTTGACCTTGATGATATGTGACCAAATGTGTCTCATGATGAAAGTATAACATGTGCCCCACATAATTATTAAGTTTGAAACAGTTATCTTCCATAGTTCAGGGTCAAGGTCACTTCAAAATATGTATACAATCCAACTTTGAAGAGCTCCTGTGACCTTGACCTTGAAGCAAGGTCAACCAAACTGGTATCAAAAGATAGGGCTTGCTTTGACCTATATACCACTTGTAGCTAAGGTCGCCATTCTCAATAACGTGGGAGAAAATTGGGAAAATGTGAAAAATGACTGCTTTTGAGACCACATTTATGGCTCCTGTGACCTTGACCTTGAAGCAAGGTCAAGTCACTACGTATGTTTTTTGAGGCCTTGTCATCATACACCATCATGCCACATTTGGTGTTGATAGACTTAATAGTCTCCGAGAAAAATCCAACGTTTAAGTTTTTTACGGACGGACGGACGGACGGACGGACGCCCGCCCGCCCGGACGCACGACACGGCTCAGTACATAGACTCACTTTTGCTTCGCATGTGAGTCAAAAAACACATGACTAACACCAAAATCAAAGACTTTCGGGCACACGCCCTTCTTCAGTGAATGATGTAGAAACACAAAAATGATGTAATACGTGACGTAAAAAATAAAATAAGTTTTGAAAACTCAACAATCAAGATGAAGAAAGAAGTCATAGGAAATGTTGACATATACATAAAAGTGAGGGTGACTATCGTGATCTCAAGAATCCATCCAGGATGCTCTTTTTAAAATGTGAATGTTGGCATCTCTTGTTCCAAACAAAAAAAAGGGGGGGATCCATGTGATACAAATCAGCGTTAATCATTACTTCTTGCTTTTTCACAGGAACGTGAAAAAGACATCAGGTTGACAGAATGATGCTTTTGCTTTGAGTGTGGGAAGGCAGGAAGACAGAAAGGCAGGCAGGAACGCAGGAAGACAGGAAGGCAGGCAGGAATACAGGAAGGCAGGAAAATAGGAAAGCAGGAAGACAGGCAGACAGAAAGGCAGAGAGGAAGGCAGGCAGACATGAAGGCAGGCAGACAGGAAGGCAGGAAGAGAGGAAGGCAGGAAGAGAGGAAGGCAGGCAGGCAGACAGGAAGGCAGGAAGACAGGAAAATAGGAAGGCAGCAAGACAGGCAGACAGAAAGGCAGAAAGAGAGGAAGGCAGGAAGAGAGGAAGGCAGGCAGACAGGAAGGCAGGCAGACAGGAAGACAGGCAGACAGGAAGGCGGGTAGGCAGGAATATGGGCAGACAGGAAGGCAGGAAGATAGGGAAATAGGAAGGCATGAAGACAGGCAGACAGAAAGGCAGAAAGAGAGGAAGGCAGGAAGACAGGCAGGCAGGCAGACAGGAAGGCAGGAAGAGAGGAAGGAAGACAGGAAGGCAGGAAAATAGGAAGGCAGGAAGGCAGGCAGACAGAAAGGCAGGAAGGCAGGCAGACAGAAAGGCAGGAAGGCAGGCAGACAGAAAGGCAGGAAGATAGGAAGGCAGGCAGACAGGAAGGCAGGCAGACAGGAAGGCTAGGCTGGAAGAGAGGAAGGCAGGCAGACAGGAAGGTTAGGCAGGAAGAGAGGAAGGCAGACAGACAGGAAGGCTAGGCAGGAAGAGAGGAAGGCAGGCAGACAGGAAGGCAGGCTGACAGAAAGGCTAGGCAGGAAGAGAGGAAGACAGGAAGAGAAGACGGCAGGAAGACAGGCAGACAGGAAGGCAGGAAGACAGGAAGGCAGGCAGGCAGGCAGGAAGACAGGAAGGCAGGAAGACAGGCAGGCAGGCAGACAGGAAGGCAGGAAGAGAGAAAGGCAGGCAGACAGAAAGACAGAAAGGCAGGAAGACAGGAAGGCAGGCCGACAGAAAGGCAGGAAGGCAGGAAGACAGGAAGGCAGGCAGACAGGAAGGCTAGGCAGGAAGAGAGGAAGGCAGGCAGACAGGAAGGCTAGGCAGGAAGAGAGGAAGGCAGGCAGACAGGAAGGCTAGGCAGGAAGAGAGGAAGGCAGACAGACAGGAAGGCTAGGCAGGAAGAGAGGAAGGCAGGCAGACAGGAAGGCAGGCTGACAGGAAGGCTAGGCAGGAAGAGAGGAAGGCAGGAAGAGAAGACGGCAGGAAGACAGGCAGACAGGAAGGCAGGCAGAAAGGCAGGAAGACAGAAAGGCAGACAGAAAGGCAGGAAGACAGAAAGGCAGGAAGACAGAAGGGCAGGAAGACAGAAAGGCAGGAAGACAGAAAGGCAGGAAGACAGAAAGGCAGGAAGACAGAAAGGCAGGAAGACAGAAAGGCAGGAAGACAGAAGGCAGGAAGACAGGAAGACAGGAAGAGAGGAAGACAGGCAGGCAGTCGGACAGGAAGGCAGGAAGAGCGGAAGGCAGGCAGACAGGAAGGCAGGAAGAGAGGAAGGCAGGCAGGCAGACAGGAAGGCAGGAAGGCAGGGGGAAAGGGTGATACCTATTGATGTTGCTGGCATACTGCCAACCATCCACATCCACCCCACCAGGAGCAGTGAAATCCACACTCCACTCTCCTGCCTGTAAACACAGAGCAAGCTGCATTCAAGCACTCTATTATCTTGTCATTTCACAGCAGGATTTTGACCTTCACACATCAACAAAATTTCTTTGGTCAAAACCTTCCTCTTCAAAATAGCAAAAGATCACACTGAATTTACACAAGTAGTCTTTTAATGCTGTCCCTTATTACCAAAGAAAGGGCCCAAAATATTGCCGTGTCTTGAATAAAATTATTTTTCTCTAGTGTGAACAAGCACCAGAGACATGGGCGTTACCAAGGATACAGACAGGACTTACCCACTGCCAGTGTCGAGAGGGCAGCTTGACTTCTTCCTTGGTCTTCTCTCGACGCCCGGTCACATCTCCCCACTCCGCCCCCTCTGTCAGGAACCCCCTGCAATCACACAATGTGTCTGTAATCTCCCCACTCCGCCCCCTCTGTCAGGAACCCCCTGCAATCACACAATGTGTCTGTAATCTCCCCACTCCGCCCCCCCTGTCAGGAACCCCCTGCGATCACACAATGTGTCTGTAATCTCCCCACTCCGCCCCCTCTGTCAGGAACCCCCTGCAATCACACAATGTGTCTGTAACATCTCCCCACTCCGCCCCCTCTGTCAGGAACCCCCTGCAATCACACAATGTGTCTGTAACATCTCCCCACTCCGCCCCCTCTGTCAGGAACCCCCTGCAATCACACAATGTGTCTGTAACATCTCCCCACTCCGCCCCCTCTGTCAGGAACCCCCTGCAATCACACAATGTGTCTGTAATCTCCCCACTCCGCCCCCCCTGTCAGGAACCCCCTGCAATCACACAATGTGTCTGTAACATCTCCCCACTCCGCCCCCTCTGTCAGGAACCCCCTGCAATCACACAATGTGTCTGTAACATCTCCCCACTCCGCCCCCTGTCAGGAACCCCCTAAAATCACATAACGTGTCTGTAACATCTATCCACTCTGTAACCCTTGTCGCAAATCCTCTACAATTGGACATAACAAGTTAATCAGAAATTTGAACTCTCTTCTTTCCAACCAACCTTTTTTCAGCAAGTCCATACTGGCATGTGAAACATTTGTTGTGTCTCTCATCGAAACCATTATCTTGGAATTTTTTTTTTTTTAACAAGAAAAGAAATACAAGTAAACGATGTGAATAACTCAATATGTTTTACTGAAAAGCAGGTGTGCATAAATGAGCAAGAAAACACATGGGCATTCCAAATCTGGACTTCTAGATTGGAAACCCTGTACAAAATAACTTCTGTAAACATTTATCAGTAACATTTGTGTTTGAAAGATAGACTCCATGCCTCCTTATCAGTTGGAACCTCTGGCTGCTGGACTTTCGGGGACTGCTTTTCTTGCTCTGCCAGGGGCGGCCCCAAGTGGCCAAAGAGGCTTCCTATTCATACACAAAGAGATACAAACTGCAGATGTTGTGTCTTCTTACTTGTGGCAGTATCCCACCACAGGGTACCACTGCTGCATCTCAAAGACAGACACCACCTGCATGTCGGACATGGGCCGCACGTCCTTGGACATGTTGGAAGACTCTGCAATCAAAACAAGCAAGTAGGCATCACTCTGACATGCATGCACAGATGTTGATGCAGACACTCAGGAATTAATCCAATCAGGTTGGCATGCATGCATTTTTTCTCTCTCTCATAGACATATTAGACTGTAACTAGTGTAAGAAGAAAGGAGAGGCAACAACAAGTATTTCTGTTTTCCTCTAAATTTTTGCACCAGCCTTCCTCAAAAAGTTTTTATTTTCATACACACACACAAACATGTACACTTCTACATTGATGGGTCAATGGCTGAAAAATAGAGAATCAATCAATCAATCAATCAAAATCTCTGTCTCTCTTGGTCTCTGTCTGTCTGTCTCTCTCTCTCATTCATGTGCGTGCACGCGAGCACACACACACACACGCACACGCACACGCACGCGCACGCGCGCGCGCGCACGCGCACGCGCACGCGCGCGCGCACGCACGCACGCACGCACGCACGCACGCACGCACGCACGCACGCACGCACGCACGCACGCACGCACGCACGCACGCACGCACGCACGCACGCACGCACGCACGCACGCACGCACGCACGCACGCACGCACGCACGCACGCACGCACGCACGCACGCACGCACGCACGCACGCACGCACGCACGCACGCACGCACGCACGCACGCACGCACGCACGCACACACACACACACACACACACACACACACACACACACACACACACACACACACACATGCACACCATCCACTCTTCCTCTGGTACTCATTTTTATTTCTTCATCAACCCCAAAACTCTCACATTCCTGCCCCTCCTCCCCACCACATTACTCTACCCCTATTCCCCTTCCTCACAGCACCTGTCTACACACCCACAATCACACTCTCATCCCCTCCCTCCAACCCCTCCCCTCCCCTCCCAGGACTGACCAGTAAAGATACCGCCTCCATAGCCCCCGGTGTAGACCCAGGGTGTGTGGTTGTAGCTGAGGGCCCAGGTCACGGCACAGGGACTGCTTGCTATGGACTGCAGGTGTCCTCCCACTGGACACCACTGCCTGCAGGTGGCGTGAAGACAACAGCACGATTGGCATCAGTGCTTCGTCATGCTCTGTCCCGATGCACCTCTCCCTGCCCCTTGCTGCCATTCCCCTGCCAACCTAGCTGTCAGCCGAGCCCCACATGCTCCCTCTCATGTTTCCTTCTCTAAATCCTTGTTCTGAATTTAGCAGTCAAGTGAAGATCTTGGGGAGGTGCTGCCTGATGTTTCCCACATGAATGTTAAATTGAGAACAGTGAGTTAGACCTGAAAAGCTAGCCCGTACCTTCACTGGGCAGCAAGGGGCTGTGGAGAAAGACAGCTAGGGTAGAGAGTAGCATTACAGGACCCTGTACAATAGTACTAATAGCACAAGTAGAATAAGGAGTGTAAGGCATTAGGTATCCGAGGCAGAGCAAGGTGATTTCAACTGCACTGAAAAATGTTATGGTAACCATATAAGGGCAATCAAAGGTCAAAATTTACCAAAACAACAAATGTGTATATTCTTGGAACAAACAAAGACTTTCATTTGTATTTCCACAGCAATAGTTAGAAACATTCCATGGGCATGGTTTGAGTTGAGGAGTGGTATCACATACTATGACATAGCGCCTACTGTAAATCAAATAGAAAGAGTGGTTTGTATTAGACTGGTATTTGTAGTAACCTTGGTGTTTCACTATGTCAAGTTTGGGACCACAGACCACAAATCCTAATTAACCACAACTTTCAGACACTGGCTGCATCGCAAATCCTAATTAACCACAACTTTCAGACACTGGCTGCATCGCAAATCCTAATTAACCACAACTTTCAGACACTGGCTACATCGCAAATCCTAATTAACCACAACTTTCAGACACTGGCTGCATCGCAAATCCTAATTAACCACAACTTTCAGACACTGGCTACATCGCAAATCCTAATTAACCACAACTTTCAGACACTGGCTGCATCGCAAATCCTAATTAACCACAACTTTCAGACACTGGCTACATCGCAAATCCTAATTAACCACAACTTTCAGACACTGGCTGCATCGCAAATCCTAATTAACCACAACTTTCAGACACTGGCTACATCGCAAATCCTAATTAACCACAACTTTCAGACACTGGCTACATCGCAAATCCTAATTAACCACAACTTTCAGACACTGGCTACATCGCAAAGCCAAGTGTAGATTGCATCCAACAATCAGAGACATTCACACTCTCAACAAAGACAGTGACAGACATGCAGTGGGGTGGATCTTTTCCACTCACATCTGGTAGGGCTTGAGACTGGCAGTGCTGGGAAAGTGGACAAAGACGTCTCCCGTGAGCGTTGTGGACCACACGGATCCGACGGGGACTGCCTTCTGTAGACTCATGGAGGCCTGGTACAGGGAGGCCATCTGCCAGAAGACAAAGTTGTACTTATTATACCATGTTTATTATCAACCATGTCCTGGAACATAATTTATTCGTGGGGACTTTGCAGTCAGCGTTGTTGGCCATTTTGTGAGGATCCATCCCCAGGCAGCCAATCAGCATGCTGGAATGATGACTGCAAGGTCATGCTGGTGAAGCCTTTGACCTTTTGGCTTTTCACCCATCACCACCACTCCTCTAACAACACAAGGCATGGGCAAGACCTCAAGATGAAGAACTGTTGGATCTCAAACAACAATTTCTGTATTAGAACTATTGAATAAGTTTTTAACAAGTGAGTTGATTTGGAAATATGAAATAATTGGAAAAGTAATTTGTCTTCAAATGATGTGTAATCTTTAAATAAATCTAATTCGAGATGCCTGTTTTATTTCAAGTCAGTGATACTTATGCTCTGATCACAAGAAGCAGTAACTCTATGCCAACATACCCAAGATTTGAGATGAACAGATTCTACACGTGACAAGCATCATATAACAAGAAGGGCAAAGCCCATACGACTCACATGCTTGACCTTGACCTTTATATGACTTTGACCTTCAGGTGACCTTCAAGGTCAAGGTCAAACAACTAAACCTACCAATGACATCATACACTAAGAAATGCTTTACACATTTTTCCTACCAAAATACATGTGACCTTGACCCAAGGTCAAGGTCATCCAAGGTCATGCAACACAAAGCTGTTAATTCAAGACATAGGAAGCACAATGGTGATTATTGGCACTTTCTACCATGAGATATGGTCACTTTTAGTGGTTCACTACCCCATTTTGGTCACATTTCATAAGGGTCAAAGTGACCTTGACCTTGATGATATGTGACCAAATGTGTCTCATGATGAAAGTATAACATGTGCCCCACATAATTATTAAGTTTGAAACAGTTATCTTCCATAGTTCAGGGTCAGGGTCACTTAAAAATATGTATACAATCCAACTTTGAAGAGCTTCTGTGACCTCGACCTTTAAGCAGGGTCAACCAAACTGGTATCAAAAGATAGGGATTACTTTGCCCTATATACCATATATAGGTCAGGTATCCAATCTCAAAAACTTCAGAGAAAATTGAGAAAATGTGAAAAAATGACTGTTTTTTAGACAACATTTATGGCCCCTGCGACCTTGACCTTGAAGCAAGGTTAAGTCACTATGTATGTTTTTTGAGGTCTTGTCATCATACACCATCATGCCACATTTGGTATTGATAGACTTAATAGTCTCCGAGAAAAATCCAACGTTAAAGTTTTTGGACGCCCGGACCGGACGCCCGGACGCCCGGACGGACGAAAAGGGTGAGTACATAGACTCACTTTTGCTTCGCATGTGAGTCAAAAATAAACAGGGACCAGTCATCAAAGCACAGAAAATAAACAGGAACCAGTCATCAAAGCACAGAAAATAATAATAGTTTATTCATCGCAAATACCTTCCCTTGACAGGCAAGCTCATGGCGTTTACAATCCAAAGAATCAACACTCATACAACCACTCAACACCACATTCCTACAAAAACTCTCACACAACACACATAAACAAAAAACAAAAACTAAGATCCAATAGAACAAATAGAACAAACTATACAATATACACAGCACTTGCAGGCCAGGTCAAGTAAGGCGAAGCAGCTCAGCGGGAAAGGCGGATCGGAAGAGGTGAGTCTTTAGAGCACTTTTGAACTGGGGCAGAGTGTCAGAATGACGGACTGAGAGAGGGAGACTATTCCAGGTTACAGGTCCAACATAAGAGAAGGCACGCTGTCCTTGAGTTTTCTTATTACGGCGGGGGACCTTAAGCATTCTAGAGTCAGCAGCTGAGTGTAGAGATCTGGAGGGCGTGTAGACTGCAAGAATTTCTGTAAGAGCGTGTGGTGCGGTGTTGTCGATGGCCTTGAAGCACAAAGTATCATCTATCCTCTGAGAGATGGGGAGCCAGTGAAGTGTATGTAGAAGTGATGAGACATGGGTACGCTTGGGACATCGAAAAACTAGCCTAGCAGCACAATTCTGAACTTTCTGGAGTTGGTTAAGCAGAGTGTCGGGGATGCCAGCGAGAAGAGAGTTTCCATAGTCGAGACGAGACAGAACAAGTGATGTGATGAGCATTTTGATGGCCTGCTGAGAAAGATAATGACGAATGGTACTAATTTTCCTTAGCTCATAATATGCTAACTGACAGACTTTGTTGACATGAGATCTCATTGACAGATCATCGTCAAACATGACGCCTAAGTTTCTAACAAACTGAGAGAAGAGGATGTCACTGTGACCAATGGTTAGTTTGAGGGCCTGATCCGATTTGCCTCCGCCGCCCACCAGGAGTGCTTCATTTTTTGAGTCATTGAGTCGGAGCTTGTTCAGGAACCAGTCATCAAAGCACAGAAAATAAACAGGGACCAGTCATCAAAGCACAGAAAATAAATAGGGACCCGTCATCAAAGTGTGACCAGATATGGTCGACAGAAAGGGGACGAGAGCGAGAGGAGCGAGAGTAGATCGAGGGACAACCGCGCTTGCTTGATTCCATTTTCTTATCTTCTTTATTTCAACCAACTTCAACATCAACTTCAACTGTCTTGAATAACCTCAACTTCAATCACCTCAACTTCAGTCATCTCATCGGTCTTCGTCCTCCATCTCCGCAGTAGTATCACTCTCCTCCTCAGACTCTCCAATTCTTTTACCTCAGGACCGCTTCCACACACCATCCAACGGAACGCAGATCACCCCAATCCGCTCGGGCACAAATCCTTTTCCGAACCGTTCCTCTCTCTTACACGTCACAATCCCGTGACGACATACCTATCCAAGTAAGGGGAGGTAATTAGATTTAGAAATCGAGAACAGACCCAAAACGTCGTCTGCTACAGACAATAGAAAAGGGAAATAATAATTATACATGTCATAATAAAGGGAAAACCATTAGTGAGCAGTCATCAAAGCACAGAAAATGAACAGGGACCAGTCATCAAAGCACAGAAAATGAATAGGGACCAGTCATCAAAGCACAGAAAATGAATAGGGACCAGTCATCAAAGCACAGAAAATGTACAGACCCACTCCTCGGCTTCAGCCTCGCTGGCGGCACGGAGGTAGACGGGCTTGTAGGTGGCATCGGCCTCTGACAGGTGCACTGCCAGCACTGTGCGGTACAGAGGGTCATGCAGCCGCTTCACACACGTCATGTCTGCCAGCGCTATCTGACGATGCTGCATGAAGAAAATGGAAATGACATGCATGGATTTCATCCACTCTCAAAGCAAACTCTGGGTGCATTTAAAGAGTTTTTCCAAGAAGTTGTTTACATGTGATGGGAATTAGGTATTGAGGAAGTCTCATCTCAGACAATCAGAAGTGATAGAGTCCTATAAACAGGCTTCAGTGACAGTGACAATAAAGAGCGACAGACAAGCTCAAACAAGGTGTTTTTTTCTCTCAATAAACACTAGCTATCTCTACAGAGCACCTCATAACAAAGGACAGGGGACATAAAATGCAACTCCAGCACAGAACCAGCAAGGCCGACTGACCATCTGTTTGTGGCGGTGGGTGTAGTGGATGGTCAGGTAGCCCTCCGCAGTGCCAGGCTGACCAGTGTCCAGCTCCACGTGGCACTCTGTCCAGTGTGACCAGTTGTCCTGGAACCACTGCATGGCTGCCTTCTTCACCCAGGCAGTCTGCAGACATGCAAGGCACCATGCAGTGTGACTGGTACAGAGAAGCACCAGCAGAGGAATGCTTGTTGTGCAGCCACATTAGTTTTGAAGCAAATTCTTTTTGATAAATTTTGCTTTTTTGCTCTTTGACATGCTAAATGATTTACTGCTAAAAGATCCCTTGCTTTCAAGACCAATATTCTAACATTTTGTTCTGTATCATTTCTCTGATATTTCTTTGTTTTTGTGTGTGTTCATGCGTCAGTACAAGTGTCAGAGAGCATACAGCCCATTGTGTCTCACGAACTGAGCCCTAGCAAAGCTCTGTCAACTCTCCTGGCGAAGGTAGAGCTGCTGGAACCCAGAGACGGAGGATGACAGTAATGAGGATGGGCCACACCTGATCCACTGCCTGGCTGATGGTGGAGATGCCTTGCGATGCCTGCGCCTCGCGCTGGTTCCTGGCATGCAGCTGTTGCAGGATGCTCCGCCTCAGCTTGTAGGGAATGCCGGGCCTCTTGCTGCGGAGTGAGCTTCCAGACTCTGTGTTGGATAGATCAGGCATCTTGCATTAGAAATGTAAAACATGCAGAGGTAGCAGAATATCACAGGCTCTTGGAAGAATTTGCAAAGACACTCCTTGAGGAATACCAGTGTCTAAGCATGATGTTATGGCATTCTGCTAATGCAGATGTTTTTAACCAATGGTGCCTATGTCTATGTCTCACTCATTTTGTATGGTTAAATGTTTGTAATACCCACAACTGTGTTCTGTGAGCTTATTTCTAACCATGTTACATAAAAAGTCCTGTGCTTTTTCAGCTGCTGTATCTAGGTTTTACAATGTCCCCAAATCAAAACGAGCAACACTCCTTCAAAATCCTTCTTGTGCAATGGTCCTATCAGCACACAGAGCAACAGACCATTCAGCAAACAGTGCAACAGACAAACCAGCACACAGTGCAACAGACCATTCAGCACACAGTGCAACAGACATACCAGCACACAGTACAACAGACAAATCAGCACACAGTGCAACAGACAAATCAGCACACAGTGCAACAGACAAATTAGCACACAGTGCAACAGACAAATCAGCACACAGTGCAACAGACAAATCAGCACACAGTGCAACAGACAAATCAGCACACAGTGCAACAGACAAATCAGCACACAGTGCAACAGACAAATCAGCACACAGTGCAACAGACAAATCAGCACACAGTGCAACAGACAAATCAGCACACAGTGCAACAGACAAATCAGCACATAGTGCAACAGACAAATCAGAACACAGTCCAACAGACAAATCAGCACACAGTGCAACAGACAAATCAGCATACAGTGCAACAGACCATTCAGCACACAGTGCAACAGACAAATCAGCACACAGTCCAACAGACAAATCAGCACACAGTGCAACAGACCTATCCAGCACACAGTGCAACAGACAAATCAGCACACAGTCCAACAGACAAATCAGAACACAGTGCAACAGACCTACCAGCACACAGTGCAACAGACCTACCAGCATACAGTGCAACAGACAAATCAGCACACAGTGCAACAGACCTACCAGCATACAGTGCAACAGACCTACCAGCACACAGTGCAACAGACAAATCAGCACATAGTGCAACAGACAAATCAGCACACAGTGCAACAGACAAATCAGCACACAGTGCAACAGACCTACCAGCATACAGTGCAACAGACCTACCAGCACACAGTGCAACAGACCTACCAGCATACAGTGCAACAGACCTACCAGCATACAGTGCAACAGACCTACCAGCATACAGTGCAACAGACCTACCAGCATACAGTGCAACAGACCTACCAGCACACAGTGCAACAGACCTACCAGCATACAAACCAGCACACAAGAGCCTGCTTTTCTCTCACCTCTGGCGGAACGAAGCCATGGCACCGTCTCAGCATTGTCAAAGATGCAGGCTGAGGCTGACAGCCAGACGAAGATGAAGCGGGGCATGGCTGGAGTCAGCACCATCAGCTCTGCAGGTCCCTGGCTCGAAACCTCACTGGTCTCTGATGCCCGTCCTGAGGCTGGTCCCACGATGGGCATCATCATGGAAATCATGGGCTGGGAGAAGGAGTGGTCCCCTGACCCCGACCTTTCCTTTATGTCCATCCATTCCCTCTCTGTCTCCGTGTTTTCCTGGAATGTAACATGGCTCACTTTGCCATCAACCACAGATTGTGAGCTGTTCTCTTGAGCAGTGTTGGCATCATCATCTTCGTCTGGATTGTATGTGATGAAGTCGATTATTTTGTCAGAGATGTCTTCTGTGTCACTGTCATCACAGAACTGGCTGGGACTCTTCCTCTGAGCTGTGGAAGGTGGGCACATTGTCAAGGTGGTGTTGGAGCTCTCTGAAGAATCTGGTTTGTCACAAGACTTTGCATCACACTTAGGCTTCTCATCTGCCCCATTTCTTTCACTGACTCCATCAACCACATCACACTTGACTGGACCTGGGTCAGTGTCAGCAACCCCAGATGACAGCGAGGAATGAGCGCAGGAGCTGGGCGCTCCACTCTGGATGCAGGCGCCTATTGTCCCATTACTCATCCCCTCACTGCTCACCACTTGCCCTGCTGCCTCTTCGTTTTGATTTGGTCTGGACCCGTCTTCATCCTTAGCACTTGCAAGTTCCAAACTGAACTGAACCTCTGGGACAAAAACATCGTCCAGAGACAACTGCCTCCCCTGAGGTGCAAAGTCAGGGTCCTGATGACCAACTGGAGAGGGAAGTGCACAGGAACTCGACCAGGACAGATTGTCGTCGGAGGGTGGAGATGCAGATGAGAAACAACGCGACAGTTCTGGGCCGGAGCTGTCCCTTCCATAGATAGACCCGTCTTCCTCCAATGCAATGTGCTGCCAGGTCTTCCCACCCAGGTCATCGGCAGTCACCCCTGTCCTGAAGTACACGTGGCCATTGTTCTGACCGATGGCAAACACCTGGAAAAGAGAAACTGAAACTGATGGGGCATCTGTATATGTTTGACTGATTGCACGCTGCTCAAAAACACATAACAGTACAAGTGATTCAACAAGGTGAATTACACAAGACTCCAACAAAATGAATCATTAAAAAGCAAACCATCTAAATAAAATTGCTTAAACGTTCTTTTCAAGTCAATTTTGGAATGCTGCAGTAAATAATGTCAATTATTATTTCAGCCTCTCGGAAAGAGCTGAAAAGTATACTGTTGCATTGTTTCTTTAATGCTATGAACTCTTGAAACCAATTTCATCACCGGCAATATCCAGGACAGTTTTTGTGTTCTGATCTAGCATGGTTTAACCCTGACCTTTGTAAAAACACAATTCTTTGAGCTATTTTCTAATGCATTTCAGAACCAAGAGACCTGAACGACCATGTCAGATCATACCACTTGTAAAGTTACTTGTACCTTTCTTAGGTCCATCATGCAGATAGGATTGATGACCCATACACATCAAATACTATGTAAACAACAATGAGGACACTGGCAGCGATCCATCCCTTCAAGCAGTCAGTTCCAAAACCAAATGCACTGTACCTGGTCGTTGGATGAGACAGAGAGGAAGGACATCTCCCCAACCATCTCCACCCACGTGTCTCCTGCAGCCGACTCAAAGTCTTTCCCCTTGATTCCCTTGCGGTACCAGACCTAGTCACAACAGCAAAAGAGAACTCTAAACAAAGATATGGCTGCTGTTTGATATCAGTCATGCAACACATGGGAGGAAGTCATTGTTTTCTTAAATTTTTTACACAGAGCTGAAGCCCACAAGGAAACAAACAGAAAAAGTGTCAAGCTCTCAGGCAAGGCCTTTCCTGTTTTTACTACAAACTAAAGGTTTTTTAAAATAATACGAATAGATTATACAAGAGCCTGTAATGTCCATCAATGGCCCTTTGGCTCCCCTCTTTCTCCGTCTTGATCTTTGTGGAAACCTCTAGAAAGTGAGAGGTGGGATCCATCTTTTCCAAGGAGTGCCATGACAAGACATGGATTAGGAAGTCCACATGACTGATGGTATTGACTGGGAGAGAAAGCAGGAACGGCCAGAGTGAACGTAAAAGCAGTGTAATTGCTCTCTTCCTTTTTCATCATGTGACATGTGGGGAGAGAGGTCGCACCAGACTGACCTTCCCGTCCCGACTGAGAGCCCAAAGTGCATTGAGGCCCAGGGAGACCTGGCTGAGGCGCACATCCTCCCTAGGGTACGGAACCTCCACCCAGGATGTCCCTGCAAACCAGAGAGGCTAAGAGTTCTGCTGCTGTCTAGAATGGCACCCCTTACATGACACACTGCTGTATCAACACTGTTCTGACTCAGAGAAATCTGGCATTCAACCTTCTGTTGATTTCTAGTATGAGCTAACGGCTTAGAACAGATTATATTACAATTAAACTTCACTTACAAAAAAGAGAAAGAAAACAAAAAACAAGATGACTTTCTGTGTTATTACTTTAAAAATTTCGAGCTCACAAGAAAAAAATGGCGTCAAGATGACGTATAAAAAGAATTACGTCTGCTATGACATACAACATTCTTATAGTCTTGGATGTCCCGGCTGGCCAATCACCACGATAGTCCACAAAAATGGGCAAATATAAGTCCAAGAATTCTGGAGAAAGAAACAGCATATCACACACACACACACGTGCATACACACACACACGCACCCCCCCCCACACACACACACACACACACAAACACACACACACACACACACACACATCCACACCCCTACACACACAGTACACACATCCAGACCATCGGATCACCCCTGAAAGCCGACAAGCGTACCCTCTGAACACCCAAACCGCCAACCACTCAACTACACTTTGGTGTTTAGACCAAGAGGATTAAACTTCACTCTCAATATATATATAAATTGATTTTCTTCAAGTTCTCAATGAGGAGTCAGCAGTGAAAGCAATA
>JAWQFJ010018975.1:0-17500 GCA_034096865.1 Theodoxus fluviatilis
TGTTCCAACTGGAACCTATATGTCAGTGGAGGGAGGTTTGAGTCATCTCCGGTAGTTCATCCAAAGTAGACCCCGAGCAGCTGGACACTTGGGGCTGTCCATTTTGCCATTGCGACAGTGGCCTCCTGTGGGGTGGGGGTAAGAATTGACCCTCCACGTCTCCCCGCGTGATCCGTTAGAGGGGTATAAGGTGGGAAAGCGTGATTTGACTTGCTCTTATTCGAAACAGCTCTGATGATTTGTCGAGATCAGTGGTCTTGAATAGCCGTCAAAGGCGGATTGGCCTTAAAACTCTATTCATCCATCATCCATCAGCTATCGAATGGGCCACAGTTAGGACACAGCAGTGTGTTGTGCCCACTCGAAGGCAGCCTCTATGTCTCTTGCAACTGTCTGACTTAAATATCCTCCTGAGCAGCATGCGGTAAATAGGTGCGAGCAAAGAGACGAAAACTGCTGAGTGACAAATACAAAGGTTGTACCGTAAAGTGGCCTTGACGAGGAGCACCGATGTGCAGCTCTGTGTCCGAGTGGTCAGCGCGCTTGACCTGCAGTCGCTTGCGGCTTGAGGGTGCGGCGTTCAAATCTGCGCGGATCACGCAGTTGCTAATCCAGCGGCTCAGGTCGAACATTGTATGCATAGAAACAGTGTTACGTCTTACATTGCAAATCTTACTTCGAGTACAACCTGTTTAAACATGGGAATAGTCATTAGGTACTTAAACGGGGCTTGGTCAACCCAATGTTAATTGTATTTCCCATGGATGAATTCACACGGAGGAGAAAAAACAAGACTCCTTTTCTGTGATGCGAAAAAACAAAAAAAAAAACAGTTTTTCAATGCTCCTCAGAGGGAAGAGCCCCCTTACCTGTCAGTGTTTCCACCGTGTCTTGCCCACGCAAGAAAGAAAGTAACCTCGAAGTCTCGTACGTCCCAACTTGTTTGTTTGTTAGGCCACCACTGTTCGCCGTCCACACTGCTTATTTTGGTTTTTCATGACTCATTTGCCGGAATGGAATTATTAATTTTTCCATCTCTTTTTGCCGGCAAAATATCAATATTCTGCAAGTTTCATTACATCAAGCAGCTTCTATCCTGCGTGACCGATTAAAATGTCCACCAGGTGTGTAGTCCTCGTCCCCATCCAGCCACACGCCCCACCCACGTTCCGCCCGCCCACATGCCTCCGCCTCCCCCCCACTGGAACAAGTAGTGATTTTGTGTTGGTAAAAGAGTGTTAGCACGATGCGCTGTTCTAGTCTATCAGCGAGGTTTTTTAACAGTTTTCCTTGCAAATGTAGGTCGAGTGAAGGGGGGATCTCCCGCGGGGACAACCTCAATGTTGCCTAGTGTTAACGTGCGTGGCAGTTTTGATCCGGAATCCGGGGTTGCTTTTAAAGGAAAACAGTAAACATGGAAAAGTTATTTTTAGGGGGGTGACGAGTTTTTGTGTGTGCGAAAAAACGGGGGGACAACACGGGAAGTGCAAAAACAAACCAGGAGCTTTGACGAGTTGCAAGTCCTCCGAGTGAGTTTGGGGGGAGGTCCGCAGAAGAACCTGAGAGGGGGGGGGTGAAGCCCAATGTTTGGGAAGGTGAGGAAGCGAAGGCGGGAAAACATTTATCATCACGTCCATGTACGGGCTGGTGGGATGTTTGGTTCTGTTTGAAGAATTAAGGGGAAAAAACGCACGAATGAAAAAAAAAAAAAACTCCGCTCGCTCGCTTTCGCTCTCGTTGATTTGTGCATAATGAATTATTCATAATCGCAATGGACAAGAGAGGTGGATAGATAGATATAATTTCTTGTCCCGTGAAACATGACATTCTTATTACATTTGCACATGCCCTGTAGTGTGAAATCACACAATGGGGATGTAAGTGACAAAGAAAAGAATCACAATAACGGGTAGAAATGAGATACATGCTAGTGATAGTGTGTCCTTCTCCGCAAATAGTTGCTCCCTCTAGCGTTCTTCTGCCTCCTCCTCATTTGTCACCACATTCTCTCTCTTCCTCTTCCCCCTCACACCGGAACACCCGACCCCACTCCTACCACCCCCTGCCTCAGGCTCCGCCTGGCTTATTCCCCGTTTAAAGATACAAACTACTGAGAGAGAGAGAGAGAGAGAGAGAGAATCAGACAGAGAGAGAGAGAATCAGACAGAGACAGAGAGAGAGAGAGAGAGACAGACAGAGGCAGACAAATGGAAGTGTGAAGATGTAGATGAAGCCGGTGGTAAGGTTCCAGTGGTCTCCGTCCTGCTCTGGCTTTAATAGCCTCTGCACAAACTTCTGCGAGAGCAGACGGAATTTATAACTAAAAGCTGGGACCTGTGGTTCCCAGTGAAAGCAAACTTGTGCTAACATAACAGGTTTTAACAACTGTTTGAGTCTTAAATGAACAGTCACAAATGACAAACTTCACTCCATTAGAAAGTGCATTTGTCAAAGTACATTCTGTGCCAATGAATGAATTCCAAAAGTGATTTGTGTATAAATGAATGGCCAGTGAAATGTTTACGGTGCCAATTAAATCAGGTACTTATTCATCATTTTCTTTTAATGTTAGCGTTTACAACTCATGGAGTGCCGGTTGCCATATATGAGATAATTGATAAGGATAAACACTAGGTTTATATTCAATATTACAGACAGTACATGGTACCTTAGATGAATAAACTGTAAAATTCGATGTGCTCTCACGCACCGCAATAGAAGTCGAAGACAAGGATAGTGCCAGATAAGAGAGTGAGTCTGTGTGAACAACATATATCTCTGAGGCAGCAAACATAGTGTGAGAGAAACACGCCTTCTCACATATCTCTGCAGTTACAATGCACGCACACAAGTATGGGAACAGATGAGAGAGCACGTTGAACTACAGTGGTATGGACAGGTCTATATATCCTATTCCCACCCTTCTAGACAATGACAAGGAAATAACCCATTACAAGCCCACGCGCTTAAAATCGAAACCGGAATGCAGTTATGGAAGTCCGCGCTGAACGATCGTCATTGTCGGCTGCACAACTTCTGAGCTCTTCGAATGTCTCGCGCGGTCTGCTGGTACGTCGCTACGTGCACGCTACTTCCTCCAAGTCGGTATGCGTTTTCGTCATCCCTGGCACGGCGTCTCTATGAAGGTCGCATTCGATCAGGAACTGACACGATCTCGGCGTCGTCAGCAGGTGGAGAGAGAGAGAGAGAGAGAGAGAGAGAGAGAGAGAGAGAGAGAGAGAGAGAGAGAGGGAGATAGAGAGAGGTGAGAGAGCGATGCGAGACGGACGGACGGACGGACAGAGCAGTCCGACAGACAAACAGACAGACGATCGACAGACAGAACGACACTACACACACACCCACAACCCACACACACACACACAAACCCACACACACAGCACACACAAACACAAACACACACAACACACACTAACACACACACACACACACACACACACAACACACACACACACACACACACACACACACACAATCACACACAAATACACACACACACACACATACAAACAGACACACTCATAGAGCGAGGGCAGTAATCTACGCACATGATAGAGCAGCAAGACTACGTCCATCCACCCATCCCTGCACTCATGAAAACAGCCATTTGCCGTAATCACCTCAGTGTTCTGTTTTTGCCTTTCCCAACCACGAGATGAATCATGCCTCTACGTTAGGATGCTTGCATGCTCGAGTTTCTGTTCCGCTTCGCTGAACTCTGAGTCCCCAGGCACAACGCCGCATTTTGACACCGAGCCCTCGGCAGAAAGACAAAAAGCTTTACTGGTGTTGATGGTGGTTGGGTGGTTGGTGGTGGTGGTTGGTGGTGGTGGTGGTTTGGGGGTCCATGGTCGTGTGGTGGGTTAGGGTGAAAGTGGCTGGCGGTAACTTGGTGATAATTGTGGGTGCGTAGTGGTGTTGATTGGTGGGTGAGTTTTGGTTGATGACGGTGAGATGGGTAAGTAGTGGTGGGTGATTTTGAGGTCGTGAGTGGTGGTGTTGGGGTGAATGGTAGTAGTGGCGATTTTGGTGATGTGGTGGTGGTGATGGTGATGGTAGTAGTGGTGATTTTGGTGATATGGTGGTAGTGATGGTGATGGTGATGGTGGTAGTGGTGATTTTTGTGGTGGTTGTAGCGTTTCAAGCCAAATACTTGTACTTGGTTCTCTGAGCATCGTTGGAAGACTGACTGTGTAGAACATCATGTTGGTGTGGCGATTTTGTATTTGCATGATTCTGGTGTCGTGCTATTTGTGACAGCAAACAAGTAATGTCGTGGCAGCGGTAGATAAAAATGTCTCCTCGCCCCACACCCGTGCAACTCCCCTATCCCCCTTCCCCTCCCCTCCCCCTCCCCCCTCCACCACTCCCTCTCCCCACCCTCCCCAACCCCCTCCGCCCCCCCTCCGCCCCCCCCCCCTCCTCCCCCCCCCCCCCACCCCCCCCCCCCCCCACTCCCCTCCTCCCCCCCCACCCCCTCCCCCACCCCCTCCTCCTCCCTCCCCCCCCCCCCCCCCCCTCCCCCACCCCCCCTCCTTCCCCCCCCCCCCTCCCCCGTCCCCCTCTCCACCCCCTCACCCCCCCTCCCTCCCCTCCCCCTTCCTCTCTCCCTTACCCCCCCCCCCCCCCCCTCCTCCTCCCCCTCCCTCCTCCCCCTCCCACAACCCCCCCCCTCCCACTTCCCCGCCCCACCTCCCCATGCCCACTCTCCCCTCCTCCCACCCTTACCACCTCCCCCCCACCTCCCTCCCCCCCCTCCCCTCACCCCTCCCATTCTTTCATCTTCGTCCTCTTCTTTCTCCACTACCACCGCCACCGCCATCACCAACTGCTACTGCTACTACTACTACTGCTGCTGCTACTACTACTACTACTACTACTACTACTACTACTATCACTACTACTGCTGCTACTACTACTACCATCACCACCATCATCACCACCACCACCACCACCCCCACCACCATCACCACCATCACCACCACCATCACCACCATCACCTCTACTATAACCAACTACTACTACTACTACTACCACTATCAGCACCACCACCATCGCCACCACCATTACCATCACCATCACCACCACCATTACCATCACCATATCACCATCATCACCATATTACCATCAAAACCACCATCACCACCAACACCACTACTGCATGTACTTTGTTTTCCTCTTTAACATCTTTTTCTCCACCTTTCCTAAGTGGGTTGAGGGTGAGAATTGATCCGCCGCGTTTCCCCATGCGATTTGTAAAGTGTGAGTGAGTCAAGACATGGCGTTTTGACTCGTTCAAATCTCAACAAGCACAGCGATGTGGTCATTACGTTTGTATGTCCGTGTGTCATGTATTTGTTTAGCACGCACTTCCAGCTCAATTGCTGCACAGTGGCTCTTTGAAAATATGAATCTTCACGAACTCATGTCACTGGCATGTCACTGAACATCCGCGCTGTCCAAGAGAGTCAGAGGTCAATAACCAGCCAGACAGGAGAGAACATGCGCTGACAGTGTCGCTACACCGCGACATTTGATCTCATCTCGCAGAAAACTTTTCAATAGCATACAATAGCTGTCACCTGCAAACACGCATGGCTTTACATTGCCTGCAAATGCTGATACTATGATAAATTATAAATTTTCATTCATCCATCCGTCCACCCATCCATTCATCCTTCCATCCATCCATCCATCCATCCATCTATCCATTTATCCATCCATCCATCCATCCACCTAAACATCCATTTACCCCTCAGTCCATTCATTCATTCACACAACCACTTATCCATCCATCCACACCTCCATCCATCCATCCATCCTTCCAATTTCTAATTTGGGATGAACATATATTAATGGAAATGCATGCCAGGGACATCGACATTTCACGTCCTCGAATAAAATACATGAGGATAAAAGTTTAAGTGTCTGAAAGCAACTTTTTCTTGTCCTACGTCCGCTGTGTAGCACCAGTGTTGGAAAGTTTCAGAGGCCATTTTCTCAAACTTGCCGCGGGCACATATATTTTCATAAGGGCTCTAGTAGTATAGTGGAGATTTGTGGTCTGCCTAGCATTTATTACACGCTGACAGAGTCAGCTGCGCTGGGCGGGCCACATAGTTCGTACCGATAACAGCTCACCTCACCTCACCTCCGCCTGTTACCCCGTCTGGGGTATAGGCCGCCAATCAGCACCCTCCAGGCATCTCGGTTCTGGGCGAGTCTTTCCAGCTGCCCCCACGTCTTTCCCATCTGCTTTGCGTCTGCCTCCAGATCACGGCGCCAGGTGTTCCTAGGCCGCCCTCTCTTCCTCTTCCCTTGTGGGTTCCACGTGAGGGCTTGCCTGGTGATGTTGGAAGCAGGTCTGCGAAGGGTGTGGCCTATCCATCGCCAGCGTCTCTGAAGGACGTCTTCCTCAACTGGCTGTTGCCTGTTTCTCAGCCACAGTTCTTCATTGTTGATTTTTTTCTGGCCAGCGGATCTTGAGGATTTTCCTGAGGCAGGTGTTGATGAAGACCTGGATTTTCTTCATGGTGGTGACGGTGGTTCGCCAGGTCTCTGCTCCGTACAGCAAGATCGGCTTCACGATTGTATTGAAGACCCTGATCTTTGTAGTAGTAGTTATTGCGCTTGATCCCCAGATCTTCTTCAGTTGATGGAAGTCTGCTCTGGCTTTGCCGATACGGGTCCTGACGTCTGCATCCGTTCCTCCCTGTTTGTCTACAATGCTGCCGAGATACGTGAAGCTTTCCATATCTTCCAGCGCATTGCCTTCAACTGTGATGGGTGTGTTGTGGGATGCATTTGTCTTGAAAACCTTGCTTTTCTCTCTGTTGATGTGGAGTCCCAGGCTTGCTGAGTTGTTCGCAACAATGCTGGTCTATTCCTGCATCTGTTGTTGGGTATGAGAGAGGAGAGCCACATCATCAGCAAAGTCAAGATCATCTAGCTGTTTCCAAAGAGTCCACTGGATGCCGTTTCGTTTCTGGTCTGTCGACATCTTCATGATCCAGTCGATCGCTAACAGGAACAGGAAGGGTGAAAGCAGGCAGCCCTGTCTCACTCCGGTTTGTACTTCAAAGGCGTCGGTGAGTTGTCGGCCATGAACTATCCTGCACGTCATGTTTTCGTATGACTTCTTGATGATGTTCGTGATCTTTTCCGGCACTCCGTAGTGTCTCAGTAGCTTCCAGAGGGTCTGCCTGTCCACACTGTCGAACGCCTTCTCGTAATCAATAAAGTTTACGTAGAGGGGCGAGTTCCACTCCAAGGACTGTTCCAAGATGATGCGCAGTGTTGCTATCTGGTCCGTGCACGACCTTTCCTTGCGGAAGCCGGCTTGTTGGTCACGGAGATGCGGGTCGACTGCTTCTTTCCTCCTGTTCAGTAAGATGCGGTTGAACACCTTCCCTGGGATGGACAGCAGCATTATTCCTCTGTAGTTGGCGCAGGAACTGAGGTCTCCTTTCTTGGGGAGTTTGACGAGGTATCCTTCTCTCCAGTCTGCTGGTACTTCTTCATCTTCCCATATCTTGCAGAAGAGTGAGTATAGGAGCTTCACACTGGTCTCTACATCCGCCTTCAGCGCCTCTGCCGGATAACAGCAGAATCCCCAAAATGCTACTGTATGGCCAGCTGGCAGTAAGCCACCAGACAGCTGGGGCCCCTTCAGACGCTTCAAGGACTGCCTAAAAGGGACTCTCAAAACCTGTGACATAAACACCAACAGCTGGGAATCTCACACGCGTGACAGGTCCATATGGAAGCAAATGTGTTGCAGAGGTGCAAAGACCTTTGAAGCCAGAAGGGTGGCCGCAATTCTGGAGAAGAGAGAGCGACGGAGGCAGGGTATTGCCCCTGGGGAGCCCTTCTGCTGGAAGACATGTGGTAGATGCTGTAGACTCCAAACTCGGCCTCTACGCCCATATGAAGACGCACACAAGGTGATCTGCCTGCCTATTTATCCGTCAGTTGCGACAGGAGAAAAACAAGGAGAAGTTGGTGCAGTGTCCAATTCTGCAAGGACCCTAGAGTTGCATCCTTGGACAACGTGCTTAAACTCGCATTGCTTCTCCAATCTTTGAGCAAAACCGGGCACTGGGCGCTGCGCGGTGGCGACCACGGGTGAAAGTCCCTCAAAAGAATTCTCGTGTATCGAGTAAGAAATAAGAGTATTATTATCATCATCACCATCACCATCAACCATCAACCACCAACCACCAACCACCAACCATCAACCACCAACCATCAACCACCAACCACCAACCATCAACCACGAACCATCAACCATCAACCACCAACCATCAACCACCCACCATCAACCATCAATCACCAACAATCAACCGTTAACACCAACCATCAACCACCAACCACCAACCACCAACCATCAACCACCAACCACCAACCACCAACCATCAACCATCAACCACCAACCATCAACCACCAACCACCAACCATCAACCATCAACCATCAACAATCAACCATCAACCACCAACAATCAACCGTTACCACCAACCATCAACCATTAACCACCAACCATCAACCACCAACCATCAACCACCAACCATCAACCACCAACTATCAACCACCAACCACCAACCATCAACCACCACTCACATCCCACCACCACTCACCACCACTCACCTCCACTCACCACCACTCACCACCCACCACTCGCCACCACTCGCCACCACTCACCACCACCACCACCACCACCACCACCACCACCACCACCTCCACCTCCACCACCACCACCACCACCACCACCACCACCACCACCACCACCACCACCACCACCACCACCACCACCACCATCAACATCATTATAAGTCTACAATATTGATTTGGCAGTGTTCATACAGTTATGAAAAGTCATCAGAAGAGACAGCGGACTGGAAAGACAAAATGCATCTCTAAATACAGGACAGGTTTTGTGGTGGCAGGTCACGATTATGATAATGTCCGTGACAACATCATCATTTTCCTCTAAGCAAGAATTCAGTCCTGTGTAGTGTCATGCATAATTCGATACTGCGTTCGTAAACATCCGCATGAGCAAACAAGGAAAGAGCGAACAGATTACTCATTCAGGTTATTTCCTCCGCCCTAAGTGCAATAAAGCTTTCACTATCAACTTTCTGATCCAGTGGAGCAGAGAAAAAAAAAGTGATTTAGTAAAGTCCGGTAAAAAGTATTGTTGCATGTACTGTTAGTGGGTGCATGTTTGCGTTTTATGCAGGCATATACAAATAATTTATATGTGTGCGCGCGTGCGCGCGTGCGCGCGAACGCGCATGTGAGAGTGAGTGAGTGAGTGAGTGAGTGAGTGAGTGAGTGAGTGAGTGAGTGAGTGAGTGAGTGAGTGAGTGAGTGAGTGAGTGAGTGAGTGAGTGAGTGAGTGAGTGAGTGAGTGAGTGAGTGAGTGAGTGAGTGAGTGAGCGAGTGAGCGAGCGAGTGAGAGAAACAGACAGACAGATAGACAGACAGATAGACAGACAGACACACACACATACACACACACACACACACATATATATATATATATATATATATATATATATATATAGAGAGAGAGAGATAGAGAGAGAGAGAGAGAGAGAGAGAGAGAGATTAGAGGGTCACTGGCAAATGAAAATATTTGTTCTGCGTGTATAATATTTAAAGATGAATTGATAAATAATGAAAAAACCGCACTCATGTAATGACTTATTAATTAAGACTCGCATTCAGCCTGTGCTGCACCGATACCTCCTTGATCAGCTGGATTGTTGTAGTCGTTGTGCCTACATACACACTCTTACAGACGTACACACCTGTGGTGACTGCCTGTCGAAAGCGACAAGGGCAGGCTGTGCAGTCTAATCTCGAGTATGTTTTATGATGTGACACGCCAGGCTGATACGCGGGCCACACCTGACGCGGACAGCGGAGTCACTGGAAGGCAGCTCTGCAGGCGTCATGAGCTGCAGCCCTCCTTCTCTTCCTGCTAATGAGGAGTCGGCTATGTCTGGACTCCTTACAGGTTATTGTCCCTGTTCATTGCGGCCGCCCTCCAGCCGGTCCTGTCCTTCGCCAGGAATTCGAGCTCCCTTAGTGGCACACCACCAAGCCAGAGGCGTTCCTTCACATTGTCCTTGGAACGCTTCATAGGGTGCTCGAAAACTGTAGTGGACCGGACTCGGCAGACGTGACTCCTTCATGCGGATGATGTGGCCAGTCCATCTCAGCTGGGCTTTCGTGATCCAGGCCTCTACGCTCGTGAGGCCAGCCTTTTTTAGTTCATCAGTGTTTGTCACTCTTTCCTGTCAGTGAACTCCTGTTATAGATCTGAGGGAGCTCAAATAAAATGTTTCGAGTTATCGTATATGTATCCTATACAGTGTCCATGTTTCACATCTGTAGAACAGGTTCGTAAGTACTACGGCTTTTGTACATGTTGACCTTGGGGTGGGCAGACTGATGATGTGGTGACATAGCACCCGGAATCGGGGGGACCAAGTGCCTGAGGCGCGTTGCCTACGGTAGGTAAGTCCCCTGGAAGGATCCTACAACCTTAGAGCCGTAGGACACCGTGCCAATAGGGCACCCAGAATGCCAGCACCAGGCAATCCTGTCCTTCAGCCAGAACTGAGATACCCAGGTTGCTAACATCAGGCGAGACCTGAACCACAGATCAACTGTGTTACCGTGACAAAAATACATCCCTTCTCCCGCTAATCCTCTTGTTCGTAAATGTGGAAACTACAAATAAAACGCCAAGAGAAAACCTATAAAGTCATTCATAAACTGTCAAGCCACTAAAGACAAAAATGCACTAATTGTATTTGGACAACTAAAAACCAACAAAAACTGTGCAACAGATGCACCAATGCCCCGAGACCTCTTGGCTAATTGACAAGTCACAATAATCAACAGGCGACGTGAACAGCAAGAAAAAGCATTATGCTGAACAGTTAAAAAACCCTCACATTTAAGAAACAAAAGGGCGTAATCCACTGGGTCACGACAATCTCTTAAAGGGACACACAGTCAACCTTCAACACAGGAAAATTAAGCTGTTTGCAAGCGCAGCATCAGCCAGACTGGCATGGAGGTCCACTGATGATGGAGGAAGTTTTTGCCACATGACTCGGAATCCCGCTGGCACATACATGCGTGCACAAATCATGAGCATGCACGCTCACGTTCTTATGTGGATGAATGTAGCTCTTATGAGCCACATTTTAATGCAAGGATAAACATAATGACATCTCGAAGTAATCTTTCTTGGACTCTTTCTCCATTCCTTGACAGTTTCCTTCCTAATCATTAGGCCAGGCAGTCATGTGTACAGTATACGGCCAAAACATCTAAATAACCTATCTTTACCTCCCCTCATCCAGTCCTCTTGAACCACTGACTGTTGGGCTTTGGGTCTCTAACTGACGGACCAACTGGCCGACTATCCGCCTGACCCAGTGATCGACAGACGGACAGACAGGCTTAGAACCGCACCCGAGGAATCCGCATAACGGGTTGAAGAGAGTCACACATATACCTGGAGAATACCACTTCGCGGGGGCAGCGATCATGCAGACAAGTATCAAATGACTCCATGATCGTGTAGCCAGACATCACTGGCACTCTGGTGGAACCTACTGTCAAGAGAAGCTGCCTCCCGGGGTGGTAACAGGAGCGCACTGGAGAGGTTGGGAAAAGCTCCACCTATGAAGACGCCGCTGCAAAGTCGTTATTCACGTGTGCACCGCTAGTCACGGGTGAAATCATCCCTGTCAGCAGACAAATGCCTCCCTGCAAGCTCAAGGACACCCAGGAAAACAGAAACAAAAATCACAGCGAAGCACCCTCCAGGGCCGTTGCAGAGGGCTGTTTAGTTGAGCTGCGCTGCTACATGATGCTGGGGTAAGAAGTGGGTTAGGCAATCTTAAAATAACATTTGCAGCGAGGAGCCTGCTTGGTGCCTCACGCCATTCATCCCCCACAGAAAGCCAGCTTTCTAAATACTTCTGTTTTTTGTTCAACCTTCCTGTGCTCCTTTGTGCTGCATGAATTAAACTATTTCAGCAGAAAAGAGCAGAAATTCTGCTTTACGATGATATGCGTCATGCATAGACTACGAATTGTGGATTGTATGCAATCCATCTTCAACGGCCGGCTTCAGCACAGCATAGTTTCACAGCGAGGCTGGCATCTGGCTATATACTCCAACTCCGAACAAACACGGTCGTGAGCATAGAGTTGACATGACTTATATTTTTCAAGCAACAGACACAGTAACATTCATACATTCAATCTGTCTTACCGGAAAAACAGAAATGTTTTCCCAACGGCGAGGAGAGAAGTCTTTGCACTCCATGTGATATTGTGCGAGGTAAGTTTTCACTCAGTCCCGAGGATCGCAAGCGAATTCACATGGTACATCTCTCGTAGTCCACAGAACGACAGCGTGATCGGTCACTCCAAGCAAACGCAGGTCATGTACATGTCATCTTTTCTACCTCTCAGTGATCCAGACAATCGCTGTAACAATTTGGAGTCATTCTAGATGTACGTGCACAGTGAAAAGTAAGTCAGATCCCTTGCAAAAGTGGCATATTTGTGATGCTCTGGAATAAATAGCGGATCCCTGGGAAATCTAAATTCACAATTTGTTTTGACAAGTGTTAATTACTCAGAACATGAATGTTGCATTATCCAGTTGTGGCATCAAGCACACACGGCCCACACACCCTGAAAAAAGTGGTCAGATTCGGGCCAAATCACGTGATTACTTCTTTCTTGTTTTTGTTGGAATGTGCCCGTGCAGAACCGGTGAGACTAACAGCATGTGCTCCTTCATAAGCACGCGTAGTTTGCTTCTCTTTGAATCCCCCACACTCTCCTCTTCAGAGCATTGATCGTGGCGTGGGTTCCCTCTCCTCCCTGTTCTCCGTGTAGAGCCAATCCACATCCCCATCTCTTAATCCAGTCACTACAGTGGCACTCCAACATGTGTAGCTTTGGAAAGATGTTTTCTCGAGGGAAGTGTGTGCGTAAGAAGTGCATGTAATGACTGATGGCTTTGTCAATGTTTTGAGTCTCATGTGTATCTATGGGTAGTTTGTGTGATACGAGTTTGTGAACCTCAGAGTATACAGTGTTGAGCTTGATGTACTTTTCTCTGGTGTCATGTGCATGTTGCCTTATTGCCACATCGTCTGTCAGTGTCTCAGTTTTGATGATGATGCTGTCACACAGTTCCTCAAACACTGCTTTCTTCAGATATTTGTGGCAATGGTTTCTCACAAAAGGGCAGTATATTCATCCCTGTCATCCCTGCAGCGTTTTGCCTTCTGTCCACATACTCTACATAGACTCAGCAGTCTCCGATAGTGTTCCTCCTCGGAATGTTGCCTCACATCGTCTCTCTCCATTATGACGCTTGTAACATGATGCGTTGGGCACACTCAATCATAAGCTGAATCCGATTTCGTGAAAACGGGAAAACAAACAAACACTGTATACAGCTAATACAAATTTCCCTTTTTATGCATTCTACACTTAAAGCAAATATATTCACAACCAGTTTAAGGGCATCTTCAACAGACCACTGGAGTATTTTCACTGCTGTGTTAATAAGATCAGTAAACTTTATATCTTCAGTCTTATCAACGAATTCCTCTTATTTAGAGGGATCCCATTATATTTTTCTACTGACTTTATTACATTCATTTCAAGACTAGGAAGCATTTTCCTAAAGGTGATTTCTAGCGGCATGTGATCAGATTCTAGCCGGTTCGTAACTTTAAGATCTATTTTATGGTTTAGGCTACTAGACGATATTAGACAATAATCTGTTACCCTTTCGTCCTGAGTAGAAATAAATGTAATATGTTCGTCTCTGTCACTTGTACATCCATTCAAGATGCAGAGGTGATGAACTCTGCATACTTCAATCAGTGCCATTCCGAAAAATGTTAACCGTTGCGTCCTGTGACATTCTACGAAACATAAGGTGATCACATACACACGTTATCTCTATTTCTTTGGTAAGCACAGTACCTTCATCCTCATGCACATACCAATTTCCTACTCTTACATTCAAGTCCCCGCAAATCAGCCCTACTGCTTCTGGATAATTTGTGTTTTAGTCCAAATATTATATCATCAAGTAGATAGGTATTGCAGGTTATGTTTAAGCAGCATAGTAGGGCGATTCAGGTGGTGGGACATAAGCACAGATAATAGTGACTGTCCTCCGTCGTTGTATGCGGAAAATCAGTACATTGTCATACTGGCACCATACTTGAGATACATTAGCTACTAGGTGTTAATGAATAAGAGCCCCAACTCCACCTGACCTCCTTCCTTTTACTGATCGTTTTTTTCCTAGAGAGTGGTAAATAACATAATCTTCAAAACGTATGGAGAAGGAAAAATATCCGCTGTAGATGTTTCCAAGAAACAGTAGATATCGAACAGGGCCACATACTCGAGGAACCCAGGTTCAGTACAACAGTTCAAAACAGATTCAGTACAAGGCTCATATGTTGTTTCTTTTTTCCTCTTTGAGTTTCAAGGCATAGAAGATGTACATGGATACACTCCTTGTTATTCGAATGTTAGTGCCTTTCATCAACCAACGGCAGTCTCTCATTTTATTTACATGCACCTATTATTTTATATATTTATCTCTTAATTCACTGTAAGCACTGCAGTATAAGAGGAAATGTTTTTCATCCTCCAACACGTTACAGAATGGCATGTTACCTTGTTTGCTTCATTGTGATTATAGCGTTGGTTAAGTCTCAAGGAGTTCGTTCCACGTCTGAATCTGATAAGTGCGTCATGAATATGTTAATAGTAAGAAAGGTAAAGTATTTTTCTTGACAAAATACTTTTTTGAAGGCATAATATAGTGCAAATCTTTGACTATTACAATTTCGTTCATCCCAAGATTGTTGAAACTTGTCTTCGTTTCAGTTGTTTTAGAAATCTTGCCTCATTCCTAACTCCTCCATTCAGCCACACGCGGGTGAACCCTAACGTACATAGGTTTTTAAATTATGCAATTCTAGGTCAATGTTTACCATCATGGACATGGGATTTCTGTAGCACTACATAAGCTTGTCTAGATAATCTCTGTGGTAACATTCTGGACAGTCTCATCCATGAAGTTACCGCTCGGATAGTGCTATTGATAACCAGAGGGTACCTGCCAAGTTTGCCGACACAGTGATTTTGTGTTTTAAAGACTGAATTCATGAACTCTTTACATGCAAAGAGATGTACTTTTTCAACTTTGTATCGATTCTCTATGCCCAGATGTGTGCGCCATTTAATAAGCAGGGCTGCACCTGTGCATCAAAAAGCCTAAAGAATACAGCCAGTGCCCTAGGGGGCCTTACGTTCTGCCCCAAACCGATACGCCCCGGTGGCGTTAGCTGCTTGGGGCCGCCCATGTCCGAGCTACTGAAATAGGCCCCGAAAGCTCCACGGACATGGATTCCAGCTGAGGAGGCGGCAGCCGTATGTGTGTTTTGTTGCGGAGGGCCCACATAGTTTTCATTAACTGGGCATCCTTTGTTTGTTTTTAATGGCAACCTCTGCTACTGTAGCAGCTGTGAAAAGTCGGGAAGAAAAGATGTAGCCTAAATAATTGTATCTGTTCACAACATCCAATCGTGTACGGCTAAGATATCTTCTTTCGCTATCGGCTAAGTGTCCGGTTTTTCTAAATACCACGACCTTAGTCTTTTCTAAATTAACCTTTAGTCTAAGATATTCTGAAATCGTCGTCGGGGAGCTCAACTGATTTTGCAGTCCACTGGGTAAATCGTCTGCGAATAGTAAAGCGAAGATCTCATCTGCGTCCGGTACCATTTGTATACCATGCTTCCCGTGTGCTCGGATGTAATCTGCCACGGTGTTAATGTATATGAAAAAAATGGACGTGCTCTCTTTTGCACCCTGTTTTACACCGACCTGCCAAGGAAAGAACTCACTAATCTGATGATTCCAACGGACGCAAGATTGAACATTCGAATACCTAGCTTTCATCATTTTTGTGGATGTCGTAGACAAAACACTACTTTGTTGTATCCCCCAAAGGTGTCTGTAATCGACATAGTCAAACGCCTTCTTGCAGTAAATAATCCTTGTAAATATGTGCGTGCATTTGTGTGTAATATTCATATTAAATTGAGTAGCTTTATAAAACATTACAGATTGTTGTAAAAGAAAACAAAAAGCCATTATGTATTGGTGTCTGCAGTTTTCATTCACACTTTCATGGCAAAAGAAGTTTCCACTCCACAGGGCCCCAAACTTTTCACGAACTGACAAATAGACTAATATGTCAAACTACATTCAGAAAAAAATGTATGTGCACTATATACACTGCAGTAGTAGCTGTTTTTTGTTGGTCTTACAACATTTCAGACTCCTTCTGTAAGCACTCTTCAGGACAGCAAGAGCCTCAGTGTTGAGTTTGGCAGCAGCTTCATCAGGTCCCCAGTGTGAAGACTTCAGCACAAGCAGGCTTTCTATAATGTTTTCTGCCATGCTGGATCTCTTATGTCTTGTTTTTGTTGACACAAGAGAAGACCCTTTCGTGTGTTTCTTCCCGCAATTGGGAAAACTCTACGTTCAAAACAATGTGCGCCCTTAACATACTAACTGAAAGCCAGTAACCGAGTCAATGAGGGTTATGGCAACTCTAGCGCGCGTGCTGCCAATGGTACACGCTTTGAAAGAGAGGTATTTGAAAAAAATTGCAATCGGCGTGCATCTAAAATATGGAACGGAAAACGAAATAAACTTGTCAATTTAAAAGTGTAGCGGTGACCGACTGAAAAGTGTAGTTTCTAATGGTTAGGCGTAGAAGCGTAGCCCTGGGGTAAAAGGCGTAGTTTTCACCGCTCAAAGCGTAGGGTAAACAGGTCTGGACAAGAGATGTAACGACGGGCATATAACATTATACTACTCTCTGAAGATTAGACAGCAGTTGCTAGATATATATCTCAACGACAAAGAATTTCACGTCCATCATTAACGTACATGATAACTGCATAATTTTATTTCGTAATTATTTCTTGTGTAATGGGCGTCTGGGCTGAATGGTAAAGTATCGAGGTCAAAGTCTCTCTCTCTCTCTCTCTCTCTCTCTCTCTCTCTCTCTCTCTCTCTCTCTCTCTCTCTCTTCACATTCTTTTCCGAGAAAATTAACTTTGATGTGTTATCTAAAATTAAAAATGAAATCAGACAGTGTGCTATGAAATATACAAGTGGTGGAGGTAATTGTTATTTGCAGAATACAAAGATTTGCAGATGTTGTGAAGATTCTGTAAGGTACCGGAATATCGTGGCGTCGTTGAGCTGCTTATGTCAGTCCCCTCGCCCATGCTGTTGCTTAGTTACGCTGAAATGGTCGTTATCGGCAACATTTCCGGACACTGTACCTGAGGTACTCTGTCCGATCGGACTGAGTACCTCAGTTTG
>JAWQFJ010018975.1:22500-23879 GCA_034096865.1 Theodoxus fluviatilis
TCGGACAAGCAAAGCACATACGCATGCACACACGTACATGCATTCGAAACATGCACACGTGCACATGTTTTTTGCTCGTGAGATGTCAGCGGAACGGTGAGTCGTTCTGAATAGAAAAGCTTTGGAGGTGCAAAGTGCCTTGAAAAGCTTTGGAGGTGCGAAGTGACGTGACAAGATTTTCATGCGAGAGCGAGTAGCACGAAAGAAATGGTTCGTGTTTCGAGTCTGTACCAGGAAGTTACCTTCAGATCAGCGACCTCCAGCAGAAGGATTTTTTCCTCTTACTAGGTCAGGGAGCTTTCTTGTTTCACCACCACGCCAAACTTGTTTGTCCAGTGAGGAGTTGTCGTGCGTAGTGAAGCGATTGGAGGTGGGGTAGACGTGCTGCAGTTCTAGCTGTTCACATAATGCTGCCACAAACGTGGCAGACGCAAAGTTTTCCTTCATACACATATTTTCTCCATTTCCTCGCCTTCGCGGATCCTTCACGTGTCCGTAAAACGTCTGTGGTAGCCCTAACGTGCCCTAGTTCTGTCTGTCTGTCTGTCTGTCTCTCTCTCTCTCTCTCTCTCTCTCTCTCTCTCTCTCTCTTTCCTCTCTCCCTCCCTCCCTCTTTCTCTCTCTCTCTCTCTCTCTCTCTCACACACACACACACACACACACACACACACGCACACACACACACACACACACACACACACACACACACACCACGCACAAACGAACGCATGCACACACACGTATATTTATTTTGACATTACATGTGGAAAAAAACAACTTTATCACACTCTTTCGGGGACGACGTAAATCGTCTCTCTAAATAGTCGTCTTTCCGGTTGTATTAATTATGTAGGGTCTTTGATTGTATCTTGAATGAAAATGGTGAAGCGACAAAGCACGTTGCTTTCTGTTAGTTTTGGAGGAAAAACAGTCATTCCATGCAACGAAGAAGAGAAAAAGGAGAATAGAAAGAGGCAAAAGCAAACCTATAAAGGAGACGCAGATAGACAGATTCAACAGAACTGTTCAAGTGATCTTCTTTGGCTGCGAATCCAGAGGTGGGATTCTTAGAAGCAATTCTAACGCATCATACACGATCATTTCGCGGCAGAGGCGCGTTTTGTTAAGAATAGTATCAAGAATGTTTAGAGGTGAGCGCTCAGGGCAAGCGCTCACGAAACCACAAGGTTTTTTCCTACGCGAACCCGTCCACGCAGGCGTTCGTCTTGAGCGGTCATCTGTGAACATCCTTTTTTAAAAAACCTTTTGAAAGGAAACGAGCCTCTGGTCCCACGAGAAGATTGCGTATGATGCGTCCTTTGAGAAATGCATTATTTCTCCAGCTGCTTTCTCTCTCTCTCTCTCTCTCTCTCTCTCTC
>JAWQFJ010018981.1:0-7500 GCA_034096865.1 Theodoxus fluviatilis
AAACTGTAGGCTGTCATAAGTCCCGAGAACTTCAAAGTTCCACATGTAACGTCACTGACTGCAGAGCTCCACATGTAACGTCACTGACTGCAGAGCCCCACATGTAACGTCACTGACTGCAGAGCTCCACATGTAACGTCACTGACTGCAGAGCTCCACATGTACCGTGCCTGACTGCACAGCTCCACATGTAACGTCACTGACTGCACAGCTCCACATGTAACGTCACTGACTGCAGAGCTCCACATGTAACGTCACTGACTGCAGGGCTCCACATGTAACGTCACTGACTGCAGAGCTCCACATGTAACGTGCCTGACTGCACAGCTCCACATGTAACGTCACTGACTGCACAGCTCCACATGTAACGTGCCTGACTGCAGAGCTCCACATGTAACGTGCCTGACTGCAGAGCTCCACATGTAACGTGCCTGACTGCACAGCTCCACATGTAACGTGCCTGACTGCACAGCTCCATATGTAACGTCACTGACTGCAGAGCTCCACATGTAACGTGCCTGACTGCACAGCTCCACATGTAACGTGCCTGACTGCAGAGCTCCACATGTAACGTGCCTGACTGCAGAGCTCCACATGTAACGTGCCTGACTGCACAGCTCCACATGTAACGTGCCTGACTGCAGAGCTCCACATGTAACGTCACTGACTGCAGAGCTCCACATGTAACGTGCCTGACTGCACAGCTCCACATGTAACGTCACTGACTGCACAGCTCCACATGTAACGTGCCTGACTGCAGAGCTCCACATGTAACGTGCCTGACTGCAGAGCTCCACATGTAACGTGCCTGACTGCAGAGCTCCACATGTAACGTGCCTGACTGCACAGCTCCACATGTAACGTCACTGACTGCAGAGCTCCACATGTAACGTCACTGACTGCAGAGCTCCACATGTAACGTGCCTGACTGCAGAGCTCCACATGTACCGTCACTGACTGCACAGCTCCACATGTACCGTCACTGACTGCAGAGCTCCACATGTACCGTGCCTGACTGCAGAGCTCCACATGTAACGTCACTGACTGCAGAGCTCCACATGTACCGTCACTGACTGCAGAGCTCCACATGTAACGTCACTGACTGCAGAGCTCCACATGTAACGTCACTGACTGCAGAGCTCCACATGTAACGTGCCTGACTGCACAGCTCCACATGTAACGTCACTGACTTCAGAGCTCCACATGTAACGTGCCTGACTGCAGAGCTCCACATGTAACGTCACTGACTTCAGAGCTCCACATGTAACGTCACTGACTGCAGAGCCCCACATGTAACGTCACTGACTTCAGAGCTCCACATGTAACGTGCCTGACTGCAGAGCTCCACATGTAACGTCACTGACTTCAGAGCTCCACATGTAACGTCACTGACTGCAGAGCTCCACATGTAACGTCACTGACTGCAGAGCTCCACATGTAACGTGCCTGACTGCAGAGCTCCACATGTAACGTCACTGACTGCAGAGCTCCACATGTAACGTGCCTGACTGCAGAGCTCCACATGTAACGTCACTGACTGCAGAGCTCCACATGTAACGTGCCTGACTGCAGAGCTCCACATGTACCGTCACTGACTGCAGAGCTCCACATGTACCGTCACTGACTGCAGGGCTCCACATGTAACGTCACTGACTGCAGAGCTCCACATGTAACGTGCCTGACTGCAGAGCTCCACATGTAACGTGCCTGACTGCAGAGCTCCACATGTAACGTCACTGACTGCAGAGCTCCACATGTAACGTGCCTGACTGCAGAGCTCCACATGTAACGTGCCTGACTGCAGGGCTCCACATGTAACGTCACTGACTGCAGAGCTCCACATGTAACGTCACTGACTGCAGAGCTCCACATGTAACGTGCCTGACTGCAGAGCTCCACATGTACCGTCACTGACTGCAGAGCTCCACATGTACCGTCACTGACTGCAGGGCTCCACATGTAACGTCACTGACTGCAGAGCTCCACATGTAACGTGCCTGACTGCAGAGCTCCACATGTAACGTGCCTGACTGCAGTGCTCCACATGTAACGTGCCTGACTGCAGAGCTCCACATGTAACGTCACTGACTGCAGAGCTCCACATGTAACGTCACTGACTGCAGAGCTCCACATGTAACGTGCCTGACTGCAGAGGTCCACATGTAACGTGCCTGACTGCAGAGGTCCACATGTAACGTGCCTGACTGCAGAGGTCCACATGTAACGTGCCTGACTGCAGAGGTCCACATGTAACGTCACTGACTGCAGAGCTCCACATGTAACGTGCCTGACTGCAGGGCTCCACATGTAACGTCACTGACTGCAGAGCTCCACATGTAACGTCACTGACTGCACAGTTCCACATGTAACGTGCCTGACTGCAGAGCTCCACATGTAACGTCACTGACTGCAGAGCTCCACATGTAACGTCACTGACTGCAGAGCTCCACATGTAACGTCATTGACTGCAGAGCTCCACATGTAACGTCACTGACTGCAGAGCTCCACATGTACCGTCACTGACTGCAGAGCTCCACATGTAACGTCATTGACTGCAGAGCTCCACATGTAACGTGCCTGACTGCACAGTTCCACATGTAACGTCACTGACTGCAGAGCTCCACATGTAACGTCACTGACTGCAGAGCTCCACATGTAACGTCATTGACTGCAGAGCTCCACATGTAACGTCATTGACTGCAGAGCTCCACATGTAACGTGCCTGACTGCACAGTTCCACATGTAACGTCACTGACTGCAGAGCTCCACATGTAACGTCACTGACTGCAGAGCTCCACATGTAACGTCATTGACTGCAGAGCTCCACATGTAACGTCACTGACTGCAGAGCTCCACATGTAACGTCACTGACTGCAGAGCTCCACATGTAACGTCACTGACTGCAGAGCTCCACATGTAACGTCACTGACTGCAGAGCTCCACATGTAACGTCACTGACTGCAGGGCTCCACATGTAACGTGCCTGACTGCACAGCTCCACATGTAACGTGCCTGACTGCACAGCTCCACATGTAACGTCACTGACTGCACAGCTCCACATGTAACGTCACTGACTGCAGAGCTCCACATGTAACGTGCCTGACTGCAGAGCTCCACATGTAACGTGCCTGACTGCAGAGCTCCACATGTAACGTGCCTGACTGCAGAGCTCCACATGTAACGTCACTGACTGCAGAGCTCCACATGTAACGTCACTGACTGCACAGCTTCACAATGAGTCATGCTGGAACCAAACCTCGGGTTTCGAAGCAAAGCCACTGCATTTGGAGTTTAGGGGGTAAGTGGATCACAATGACCTCCATGGACCCGACTCTGAGGTGGGTCAGGGTGGTCTCCCTTAGACTGTCTCTTCAGTTTGGAGGCGAGACTCCGCAGCAGCACCCTCTGTGCAAGGGGCAGCCTCAGCTCCTGCAGGTCTTCCTCCACCAGTCCCGCCAGCACGCGCTCAGAGGCCAACCCAAGGTCACACAGTATGCTCAGCGTCTTGTCGCTTAGACCGGGTTCCAAGGTCAGCAGCTCCTCCGGCTCAGCTCTGAAATGCATTCAGAGGTCAGGGGTCAACAAAGCAGACGTCATCGGGCAGCTGAGTTCGTAGGGCAAGCGTCCACAAACCGTCGTTGAGATTCGGTTCAGACTGAAGAGAAAAAGATAAGTGAAAGGGCAGACCTATCTTTTAGGGAGTTCAAGGGTTCATAGAGCAGACTTTACAGGTCAGCAGAGGTCAAGGCAAGCGTCTTAGGTCAAACAGTTCACAAGGTCAAAGGAGTTCACAAGGTCAGCAGACTACATGGGGGTCATGAAATAGCAGTGTAACATCAGAGTTTAAAGAGAATACGGGATTTTCACATTACTTCCGTTTCCTTTTTTCTTTCTTATTTTTCCTATTTTTTGGTGGGGGTGGTCGTTTGGGGGGGGGGGGGGGGGCGGGGATGGTGTGTGCGTGTGTGCGTGTGTGCGTGCGTTCGTGCGTGTGTGTGTGTGTTTATATTTCCGTTGCTTTGATGGAGTCTGGTGGTTACAGTTTTACCAGAGAGGATGTGTCGGCACAATGCAAGAATCATGGCGGTTACAGTTTTACCAGAGAGGATGTGTCGGCACAGTGCAAGAATCATTAGTCCTTAGTCACTACAGCTGGCAGGGTGGGTGTAATGGATCACATGAATCACACAAATCTCGCTGCTCAACACATCTCGATCGCAACATATCACGGCGAGATAACAACTCTTTTGGCAGTAGTGAAGGGGTCTCTTTCCTAACAGGCAGTCAGTATGGAACACTTCTAAGTGTGGCAGTGGTGAAGGAGACGTTGTCCTAACAGGCAGTCAGTATGGAACACTCAGAAGTGTGGCAGTGGTGAAGGAGACGTTGTCCTAACAGGCAGTCAGTATGGAACACTCAGAAGTGTGGCAGTGGTGAAGGAGACGTTGTCCTAACAGGCAGTCAGTATGGAACACTTCTAAGTGTGGCAGTGGGGAAGGCAGTCATTGTCCTAACAGACACTCAGTATGGAACACTTCTAAGTGTGGCAGTGGTGAAGGCAGTCAGTATGGAACACTTCTAAGTGTGGCAGCGGTGAAGGCAGTCAGTATGGAACACTTCTAAGTGTGGCAGTGGTGAAGGCAGTCAGTATGGAACACTTCTAAGTGTGGCAGCGGTGAAGGCAGTCAGTATAGAACACTTCTAAGTTTGACAGACAGGCACACTGGGAATGTTCCACTGTCCATGTATACTCTCATCTACCTCTTGTATTGTAAACAGAAAACCGTTGACAGATCAGCAACACAAGTTACTATAGCAAGAGTGGGTCGGTTACCGCAATTTATTTACATTGCGTCTTTCAAATAAACGGTTTGTTTTAAAATTAAAAAATTCCATACTTACTGGGATAAAATTCTTTTGATCCAATTTTGTTCACCACGGTGGCCTGAAAAAAAAAAGGTATACCCCATGATCTTTGCAAGCCGTCATCGTGCACACTTTTTCAGTTTTCAAAAATACTTACATTTTGAACAATTTCATCCTTTGTATAAACAAAATAATGAAAATGTTTCTATTTCGATATTTTCATATTCATGGTCAAGACAATCTAATTACAAAGGCATGTGAGGAAACATTCATCTCGGCACAGAAACATAGGCAGCACCGAGTTGAGTTTCCCAAAGGACTGCACTTCGTATCGATAGCTATCACAAACGTTCAGATAAGAACGTTCTTAGTGAACGTTCGCGTGGACAGGTTCAGGTTCGAGAAAGGCTTCTGAATTTGCAAACGCTCGCCGCCAGCAATCCTCTATGAACACTAATTTTTTATTGCTTCGGATTAGGCATCGCTACCCTCAGGGAAACGCAACTCTGCTTTGCAAAACATGCCATTATCATTAGAGATTGCGAAAGACGGAGTTGCCTCCCTTACCAAGTAGCGGGCCTGGTCCAGTTCCAACTGAGTCTGCACCTCCACCAGTGTAGAGCGGGTCTTCCTGCCTGACTTCAGCTTCCGTCTGCACACCGTCAGCGCTGCAAGTCACCATGCTTGTCGTAGTACTGTGTGTGTGTGTGTGTGTGCGTGTGTGTGTGTGTGTGCGTGCGTGCCTGCGTGTGTGTGTGTGTGTGCGTGCGTGTTTATGAGCGTGTGTGTGTGTGTGTGTGCGTGCGTAGGTGGGTGCGTACGTGAGTGCGAGTGTGTGTGCACATACACACAAACACGTGCACATACACACACACAAACACAAACACACACACACGCGCGCGCGCGCGCGCACACACACACACAAAATGCCTGCAATAACGAACCCAAGCACACACACACACAGAGAAAAATGCCGTCAATACGTACACAAGCCCACAAACACACACACACACACACACACGCACGCACACACACACACACACAGAGAGAGAGAGAGAGAGAGAGAGAGAGAGAGAGAGAGAGAGAGAGAGAGAGAGAGAGAGAGAGAGAGAGAGAGAGAGAGAGAGAGAATGCCTGCAATACGTACACAAGCTAACACAGAGAGAGAGAGAGAGAGAGAGAGAGAGAGAGAGAGAGAGCGAGAGAGAGAGAGGGAGAGAGATGCCTGCAATACGTACACACGCATACACACACTCACACATGCGCGCACACACACACGCGCGCACTCACGCACGCACACACGCACACACACACACGCACGCACGCACACACACACACACACACACACACAAACACACACACACACACACAGCCATGCACCTTTCACGCGTTGTCTGGAAGCAAAGCTTGACAAGAATGTCACATTTCTCGTGAAGGGTTGCATTTCACCAAAACTACCACCCTGAAGTGTGCAACAAGCCTATTTGGCCTCCCACTCATTCTCTCACACACTCCCTGTTCCACGCCTCCCTTGCTCCAAAACGTTTTCCTCCTCTCTCCTCATCATTCCATCGCACCTTTCTACCTCCTTCCGCCTCCCTTTCTCTTTCCCCACCCCATCTTCTTTAAACGCTTCGTCCACACCGCTATCATTTTGAAGGGCGCCGCACCAATTTGTTACCCTGCCTTAGGCGGCCAGGAACAAGGAAACTTGTGTCACGCAAGATTTTGTTTGTATTTCCTCAAGCTTGTTTTTTCCTAAAAGCGCAACAGCATACGGTTAAAGGAAAATGTTTAGCACTCCCCCACCCCCCTACTCCCACCCCTCTACCCCCCATCCCCACCCCCTACCCTCACCCCCATCCTCGGGCGAGACTATACTCCAAGAGAGAGGCATCGACGCGCTCCGGCTCTACGCTTCTCTGGCACAGATTTGCCCCTAGCTTATTTATATGGAATCTGCATGTGCAAAGTTCATTTTACATATAGGTGGAACAACCACAATTCATTAGAGGAAGAACTTGCTCGAGACAAACTTTTAAAAAACAAAATACGAAACTCTGCATGAGAAAATGTTCTCGGCAAACCGATGTTTTCAGTGAGCTGTTGGGTCACGCTCCATGCAGGTGCAGAGCTGGGGCTGGCTGTGTAAAGCCCTCATACGTGGCGAGTGTTGTTGAAAGGACACACTTTTCGGTTAGCCTTCCACTGATGGGCCACACCAGTGGACTCGTCCGAAGAGAGGGGTGCGGACCTCGCTCCACTGGCGGGCCACGGCATCTGATTGGCTGCGTTTTTACAAAGGCGTTTTTATGCTCGAAACAGGGCCGATTCGCCTTGACGACTGCTGGAATATTACATTCATCTTAACCCAATTCAGCTGAAGCGCATCGTGTACACCAGTATGTCAATTATTCACACTTTATTGTCATTCTGTGGGCGGAATAACCGTCCAAGATTGCGTGTGTGAGCTAGCGAGCACGCCATAATTTAGTAGTCAATCACTGTGGGAGTCACTGCGAATTAATCAGACATAAGCGGGGTCCGCACCCCTCTCCTCGGATGAGTCCACTAGTGTGGTCCATAGTGGAAGGCTAACCCAATTTATTTGTGTCCGGTAAAGCAGCTAAATGA
>JAWQFJ010018981.1:12500-17411 GCA_034096865.1 Theodoxus fluviatilis
ACACTCGCACTCACGTACGCACCCACCTACGCACGCACACACACACACGCTCATAAACACGCACGCACACACACACACACACGCAGGCACGCACGCACACACACACACACACGCACACACACACACACACACAGTACTACGACAAGCATGGTGACTTGCAGCGCTGACGGTGTGCAGACGGAAGCTGAAGTCAGGCAGGAAGACCCGCTCTACACTGGTGGAGGTGCAGACTCAGTTGGAACTGGACCAGGCCCGCTACTTGGTAAGGGAGGCAACTCCGTCTTTCGCAATCTCTAATGATAATGGCATGTTTTGCAAAGCAGAGTTGCGTTTCCCTGAGGGTAGCGATGCCTAATCCGAAGCAATAAAAAATTAGTGTTCATAGAGGATTGCTGGCGGCGAGCGTTTGCAAATTCAGAAGCCTTTCTCGAACCTGAACCTGTCCACGCGAACGTTCACTAAGAACGTTCTTATCTGAACGTTTGTGATAGCTATCGATACGAAGTGCAGTCCTTTGGGAAACTCAACTCGGTGCTGCCTATGTTTCTGTGCCGAGATGAATGTTTCCTCACATGCCTTTGTAATTAGATTGTCTTGACCATGAATATGAAAATATCGAAATAGAAACATTTTCATTATTTTGTTTATACAAAGGATGAAATTGTTCAAAATGTAAGTATTTTTGAAAACTGAAAAAGTGTGCACGATGACGGCTTGCAAAGATCATGGGGTATACATTTTTTTTTCAGGCCACCGTGGTGAACAAAATTGGATCAAAAGAATTTTATCCCAGTAAGTATGGAATTTTTTAATTTTAAAACAAACCGTTTATTTGAAAGACGCAATGTAAATAAATTGCGGTAACCGACCCACTCTTGCTATAGTAACTTGTGTTGCTGATCTGTCAACGGTTTTCTGTTTACAATACAAGAGGTAGATGAGAGTATACATGGACAGTGGAACATTCCCAGTGTGCCTGTCTGTCAAACTTAGAAGTGTTCTATACTGACTGCCTTCACCGCTGCCACACTTAGAAGTGTTCCATACTGACTGCCTTCACCACTGCCACACTTAGAAGTGTTCCATACTGACTGCCTTCACCGCTGCCACACTTAGAAGTGTTCCATACTGACTGCCTTCACCACTGCCACACTTAGAAGTGTTCCATACTGAGTGTCTGTTAGGACAATGACTGCCTTCCCCACTGCCACACTTAGAAGTGTTCCATACTGACTGCCTGTTAGGACAACGTCTCCTTCACCACTGCCACACTTCTGAGTGTTCCATACTGACTGCCTGTTAGGACAACGTCTCCTTCACCACTGCCACACTTCTGAGTGTTCCATACTGACTGCCTGTTAGGACAACGTCTCCTTCACCACTGCCACACTTAGAAGTGTTCCATACTGACTGCCTGTTAGGAAAGAGACCCCTTCACTACTGCCAAAAGAGTTGTTATCTCGCCGTGATATGTTGCGATCGAGATGTGTTGAGCAGCGAGATTTGTGTGATTCATGTGATCCATTACACCCACCCTGCCAGCTGTAGTGACTAAGGACTAATGATTCTTGCACTGTGCCGACACATCCTCTCTGGTAAAACTGTAACCGCCATGATTCTTGCATTGTGCCGACACATCCTCTCTGGTAAAACTGTAACCACCAGACTCCATCAAAGCAACGGAAATATAAACACACACACACACGCACGAACGCACGCACACACGCACACACGCACACACCATCCCCGCCCCCCCCCCCCCCCCAAACGACCACCCCCACCAAAAAATAGGAAAAATAAGAAAGAAAAAAGGAAACGGAAGTAATGTGAAAATCCCGTATTCTCTTTAAACTCTGATGTTACACTGCTATTTCATGACCCCCATGTAGTCTGCTGACCTTGTGAACTCCTTTGACCTTGTGAACTGTTTGACCTAAGACGCTTGCCTTGACCTCTGCTGACCTGTAAAGTCTGCTCTATGAACCCTTGAACTCCCTAAAAGATAGGTCTGCCCTTTCACTTATCTTTTTCTCTTCAGTCTGAACCGAATCTCAACGACGGTTTGTGGACGCTTGCCCTACGAACTCAGCTGCCCGATGACGTCTGCTTTGTTGACCCCTGACCTCTGAATGCATTTCAGAGCTGAGCCGGGAGGAGCTGCTGACCTTGGAACCCGGTCTAAGCGACAAGACGCTGAGCATACTGTGTGACCTTGGGTTGGCCTCTGAGCGCGTGCTGGCGGGACTGGTGGAGGAAGACCTGCAGGAGCTGAGGCTGCCCCTTGCACAGAGGGTGCTGCTGCGGAGTCTCGCCTCCAAACTGAAGAGACAGTCTAAGGGAGACCACCCTGACCCACCTCAGAGTCGGGTCCATGGAGGTCATTGTGATCCACTTACCCCCTAAACTCCAAATGCAGTGGCTTTGCTTCGAAACCCGAGGTTTGGTTCCAGCATGACTCATTGTGAAGCTGTGCAGTCAGTGACGTTACATGTGGAGCTCTGCAGTCAGTGACGTTACATGTGGAGCTCTGCAGTCAGGCACGTTACATGTGGAACTGTGCAGTCAGTGACGTTACATGTGGAGCTCTGCAGTCAGTGACGTTACATGTGGAGCCCTGCAGTCAGGCACGTTACATGTGGAGCTCTGCAGTCAGTGACGTTACATGTGGACCTCTGCAGTCAGGCACGTTACATGTGGACCTCTGCAGTCAGGCACGTTACATGTGGACCTCTGCAGTCAGGCACGTTACATGTGGACCTCTGCAGTCAGGCACGTTACATGTGGAGCTCTGCAGTCAGTGACGTTACATGTGGAGCTCTGCAGTCAGTGACGTTACATGTGGAGCTCTGCAGTCAGGCACGTTACATGTGGAGCACTGCAGTCAGGCACGTTACATGTGGAGCTCTGCAGTCAGGCACGTTACATGTGGAGCTCTGCAGTCAGTGACGTTACATGTGGAGCTCTGCAGTCAGTGACGTTACATGTGGAGCTCTGCAGTCAGTGACGGTACATGTGGAGCTCTGCAGTCAGGCACGTTACATGTGGAGCTCTGCAGTCAGTGACGTTACATGTGGAGCTCTGCAGTCAGTGACGTTACATGTGGAGCCCTGCAGTCAGGCACGTTACATGTGGAGCTCTGCAGTCAGGCACGTTACATGTGGAGCTCTGCAGTCAGTGACGTTACATGTGGAGCTCTGCAGTCAGGCACGTTACATGTGGAGCTCTGCAGTCAGGCACGTTACATGTGGAGCTCTGCAGTCAGTGACGTTACATGTGGAGCCCTGCAGTCAGTGACGGTACATGTGGAGCTCTGCAGTCAGTGACGGTACATGTGGAGCTCTGCAGTCAGGCACGTTACATGTGGAGCTCTGCAGTCAGTGACGTTACATGTGGAGCTCTGCAGTCAGGCACGTTACATGTGGAGCTCTGCAGTCAGTGACGTTACATGTGGAGCTCTGCAGTCAGGCACGTTACATGTGGAGCTCTGCAGTCAGTGACGTTACATGTGGAGCTCTGCAGTCAGTGACGTTACATGTGGAGCTCTGAAGTCAGTGACGTTACATGTGGAGCTCTGCAGTCAGGCACGTTACATGTGGAGCTCTGAAGTCAGTGACGTTACATGTGGGGCTCTGCAGTCAGTGACGTTACATGTGGAGCTCTGAAGTCAGTGACGTTACATGTGGAGCTCTGCAGTCAGGCACGTTACATGTGGAGCTCTGAAGTCAGTGACGTTACATGTGGAGCTGTGCAGTCAGGCACGTTACATGTGGAGCTCTGCAGTCAGTGACGTTACATGTGGAGCTCTGCAGTCAGTGACGTTACATGTGGAGCTCTGCAGTCAGTGACGGTACATGTGGAGCTCTGCAGTCAGTGACGTTACATGTGGAGCTCTGCAGTCAGGCACGGTACATGTGGAGCTCTGCAGTCAGTGACGGTACATGTGGAGCTGTGCAGTCAGTGACGGTACATGTGGAGCTCTGCAGTCAGGCACGTTACATGTGGAGCTCTGCAGTCAGTGACGTTACATGTGGAGCTCTGCAGTCAGTGACGTTACATGTGGAGCTGTGCAGTCAGGCACGTTACATGTGGAGCTCTGCAGTCAGGCACGTTACATGTGGAGCTCTGCAGTCAGGCACGTTACATGTGGAGCTCTGCAGTCAGGCACGTTACATGTGGAGCTGTGCAGTCAGTGACGTTACATGTGGAGCTGTGCAGTCAGGCACGTTACATGTGGAGCTCTGCAGTCAGTGACGTTACATGTGGAGCTCTGCAGTCAGGCACGTTACATGTGGAGCTGTGCAGTCAGGCACGTTACATGTGGAGCTCTGCAGTCAGGCACGTTACATGTGGAGCTCTGCAGTCAGGCACGTTACATGTGGAGCTGTGCAGTCAGGCACGTTACATGTGGAGCTCTGCAGTCAGTGACGTTACATATGGAGCTGTGCAGTCAGGCACGTTACATGTGGAGCTGTGCAGTCAGGCACGTTACATGTGGAGCTCTGCAGTCAGGCACGTTACATGTGGAGCTCTGCAGTCAGGCACGTTACATGTGGAGCTGTGCAGTCAGTGACGTTACATGTGGAGCTGTGCAGTCAGGCACGTTACATGTGGAGCTCTGCAGTCAGTGACGTTACATGTGGAGCCCTGCAGTCAATGACGTTACATGTGGAGCTCTGCAGTCAGTGACGTTACATGTGGAGCTGTGCAGTCAGTGACGTTACATGTGGAGCTGTGCAGTCAGGCACGGTACATGTGGAGCTCTGCAGTCAGTGACGTTACATGTGGAGCTCTGCAGTCAGTGACGTTACATGTGGGGCTCTGCAGTCAGTGACGTTACATGTGGAGCTCTGCAGTCAGTGACGTTACATGTGGAACTTTGAAGTTCTCGGGACTTATGACAGCCTACAGTTT
>JAWQFJ010018982.1:0-2500 GCA_034096865.1 Theodoxus fluviatilis
ACACACACACACACACACACACACACACACACACATACACACACATACACACACACACACACACACACACACACTTTTGGTCTCGATATTGTTTTAGGCTCTGTACATTTTCATGCAATGCATTCCGTCCTAAATGAAAGTGTGTATTACAGGCTGAAAGAATCACGTCTCCTTTGACAAAGTCAGCCATGACATATGACAGACACTCTACAGAGGGACAAGCGAAATATGTAGATCCTGCCAGTGTCCGTGTACAGAAACGCTAGGTCAGCTTGTAGGACTCAGGTCCAAGTGCCGCATTCTTGTTGAGAACACGATACTTCTTCTTCGTCTGCAAAGACAGGGGAGAGCTGGATGCCTTACAAGGACACAGATAAAGCAATGCAAGGACAGTCCTCATCAAGAACACGTGTATACTACTGCGATTTGAGTCGCCTCGGCTAGATCAAATGTCCCCGCATACTTTCCCTGACGCGTTGGTAAGTAAGGTCATAGAAAGCAAACGTGCAAGATAGGCATGTACACCAATGCAGAAAAGTCGAGTAGGTTCATGCAATAAACGTAAATGAATACATTTGTATCTGCGCGAGAAAGCAGCAGATTTCTCTTACATTCTCAGTAACCGGAGTTGAAAGTTCAAACCTGTTTAAGACGCACTGGCGTAAAAAGTAGTTCTTTGAATTTGATCATGATTATCAGCTCTAGTTTAACACATGGTCTGCACTAGGACGTCAACATGGAGGTCGTGATTTAATTTCCCGCGCAAAGACCTCCATATTTGTGTCAATCCCTCCAGAATTTTTGTTTTGTATGAATGAATTGAATACTTCCGATATGTATATTTGAGGGTCGTTCCGCGTTCTAAAATCAGCAGCCTGATAAATGATAAACATACTGTATGGTCAACAAAAACGGTTGAATGAGAACCTCGATCTCTCAAGTGCTGAAGTAGGCGGTGAGATCTTTGCCCTTCACACTCACATTTCATCGTCACTCATGACGGTTGGGCATCTTACACAGCGCTAGTAGCAATAAAGCACAAAGTTATCTTGTTCAAATTACATGATGAGTGGTTGACGGCGGAGATTCGTGGCGAAAAGAGTAAGTTTTTCATGGAGGTTTGCTGTCTCAAGTTTCTGCTAGGAGGAAGATGCCCACTGATGTGTGGAGATAATCGTATTGTTCCATGCGGTCGCAGAACAAAAGAAGAATTATTAAATGTGCTTCTTTAAGTTGCACAAAGAATTCAATGAGGGAATGGAAAAATCACCATGTAACACATTGTTTGTTTGGAGTTGTGTTTTTCCCCTTGCTTTTATGTTCAGTTGTTCATTTGTATCGTTGCCTGATAGTTAAATAATTAGTTGGTCGGTCGGTCAATCGGTCGGTCGGCTGATTTGTTGGTTGATTGGTTGATTGATTGGTTGGTTGGTTGGTTAGTTGGTGGGTTGGTGGGTTGGTTTGTTGGTTGGTTGGTTGGTTGGTTGGTTGGTTGGTTGTTGGTTGATTAGTTGGTTGGTTGGTTGATTGGTTGGTTGGTTGGTTGGTTGGTGGGTGGGTGGGTTGGTTGGTTGGTTGGTTGATTGGTTGGTTTTCGGTTGGTTGGTTGCCCACTCGCTCCTTCGCTTACGCGCTTTATTCTTTTAAAGAGGGTTTCGGCTCACATTCATGTTTAGGCAGCCCGATCATTGATTCATTTCTTTCTTACATGCTTGCTGCCCTTCCTGCTTTCTTTCTTTCCGTCCTTCTTTCCGTCTTCCTTTGTGTCTGTCTGTCTTCCTTTCTGTGTGCCTCTCTCTGTGATTGTCCCGCATCCTTCTCTCCCCTCCTACCTTTCTTTCCCATTTAGGTTGGGGAAAAGAGGAAAGGGTGTGTGTGTGGTGATGGTGGGCGCGGGGGATGGGGTGGGGTGGGGATTGGGTGGGTTGGGAATTGTAACGGAAGACGTAATTATTCCAGGACATAGCTCTCCTCCAGGGGAGGTACGAAAAATACATTTGTTCAAAACTGCTAAACTTACCATTTCTATTTCGAGCAAGAACGGTCTACGTAAATAACTACACCGCCTTTCATGCACCACCCCGGAAGAGCCCGTCAAGGAGTTGTTTGGTTAAGCCTTGAAAACCCTGAGCACTTGTGACTTCATTTTCGCGTTATTATTTCCCCCACGCCATCGTGAAGAAAACATAGATTTTCCTGGGTCATGCGCATTTGGAGATATCTCCCTTACATTTTGAAGGAATGTAGCACATTATCGAGAATGTTAACACTCTAGCATTAAACAAATCTCAACCCTCAAACTTGAACCCTTGGACCTATCGGAAACTGCGTAACTCTCACAACTCTGTATTCCTGACCTCCCACAATTTTCAGCCACACTGCTATCAATTACTGACTGCTTTCGAACTTGTCCTCGGTTCGCATGGGAAATGTTTGACACGTGATTAACTGGGGTCGCTCAGGCCTTCTAATCATCGTAGAGAGGATCAGGCCACGTAGT
>JAWQFJ010018982.1:5000-13630 GCA_034096865.1 Theodoxus fluviatilis
CGGCCAATGTGGCCACCAGGGGGCATCATGACTGCAATAGGTCATTCAGACCTGAGAGCATCTCCCCAAATCCACAGGGGTGCGGTCTCTGCCACAAATTAGAGCTGACTTACCACCCTAGCCATCCCTAGGAAAGGAGTCAAGCAAAGAGGAGAAGAGATATGTGCCCAGGAAATAGTTCAAGGTAAAGGTCTCACTGTAGCTTTTTTTCCCAAGTGAAACGCTCCAAAATCAATAACTTGTTAATTTATTGCTCATGAGGCAAAAAAAAACACTCTAATTTACTCTAAGTTCTAAGTGTATATATTAAAAAACTAGAGAGCACTCTGAGAGCAAACCTCCACCAAGGAAGCCACAACTAGTCTTCCATGGCTTGTATCATTGATTCAGCCGGGATTTTCTGATAGACAGACTGAGGCAGCGTCCGTGTGGATCTGGCACGAGCCAATGCCCTGGGGAACCTTAAGTTCTGCCCCAAACCGATACCCCCAGGTGGCGTTTGCTGCTTGGGGCCGCCCATGTCCGAGCTACTGGAGCAGGCCCCCAAAGCTCCGCGGACATGGGTTCCAGCTGAGGAGGGGGATATCGTGCGGCGGCTGCCGTATGTGTGTTCAGGCCTGACGCTAGGAAGTGTAGTTTACATTAGCGGCTGAAAGCATTTCTAAGTGTTGAATTCATACGACGACATCGATAGTGCGACGTCATCAACTTTGTGAGTTGCGAATTTATTTATCTTTTTGGTAGTAATTCCAAAACGAGATAACACATAATCTCGAAATTTAAATATTTGTTCCCTAGGTAAAATCCTGACCTTCTACCGAATTTCATCAGGATCCGTCTTGAATTTTGGGGTGTTATTTTGCAAACTAATCAACGAGCCACGGATAAAACATAACCTGCTTGGCAGAGATAATAAGTTTTCTTGCAAACGTGGAAGCTGACAAAACCGTGCGTAAGAAAACTAGGCTGAAGTGTTAAAACTGACAATAGCGGACTTTACAAACACAACATTATTCAGTTTTGAATGACAAAATTCACACACAAAAACTGCAAGTTTATGATGCATATCATTGTTTTACTTCTTTCTAACGCCATTTTAAAAAGTAGCAACCCAACAACTTTGCTCGGCGATTAATTGATAGCTGTTCCAATTATTTTGTTTTTCCTGGTTTGCCTGTACCGACACATTAATGTAACATGGTAAATGATAATTTAGTGTCTCCTTTATATCAAAAAAGACAAATAATGTACACTTTCTATCTTGCCTCGAACAGTGCACTTTACTTACCAGGCTTCTTGAAGCAGTCAAATACACAAAATATTAAAGCTTAAAATGCCAAATCAATAAAGGAGTTTCGATGGAACGTCTGTCGCCTGGCTTGCTAAGTCTACTTCCGTGCAGCGTCTGAAGCACGCCCAACCCCTTTGAAGACCCATTGACTCCGGCAGGGCGGAGAGTATTGCTGACTGTAGCAGCGTTCGACTGCAGCTGTCGCCTGGTCCTCAGCATGACGAATTCAGACCCACACCCGAACAATCGTGACCTGCGTCATCCAGCCAGAGGCAGACTTTTGGGAATGAAGCCACCACAAGGAAAGGTGCTGAGGCCATGGGCGTTACTACGAATCATTTTTGGTGACATGCCCTTCACACGCTTTGTTGGCTGGGTGCAGCGGAACATGTTTCGAATAGAGCGCCGAGGGTTCATTTCATAACTCAACACCTACAGCAGGAAGAGAGGAAAAGAGATGAGGAAAACTCGGAATTGTTAAGAGTACAGTCGCTGCATTTTGTTACGGGTTGCATTAGGCGACGTATGCTATAATCTCGTGATCAATTGTGAGGGCATCTTCATCTCCAAACGGGGAAGTGTTGTGGACTACAGAACAGGTGTCAGAGGAGTTTGACATTCTTGTGAACAATGCTCACCCAGGAAGTTGCACATTATTTTATGAGTTTAACAGATGTAATGAATGACACCATCTCGATCATTCTGTGACAGCATGTTGTAATCAGTGAGGTAAATACGTGGGTAAAACAGTGGTCGGACATAGCAACTCATCATTCATGTGTCGGCGTCAGTCCGTTCGACACTTTACTCCCGTACTTACCGTGTCGTTCCCACCAGTCCCATAGGACCGCCGCACAAGATGCAACAGAAACCAATTATAGATCATGACATACACGTTTACTTGTGTGCGAGCTGATTTTTCAGTGGACCTTTGAGCCACCAGAAATGATTTCAAGATTTAGGACTGGTTCTATTATCCCGGTATTTCAAGAGAAATAATTTTGCTCGTCAGCCAAAGGGAACACAGTGATCAGGGGGTAAAGTGTAAAGCGGTTTGAGCACCGATCAATGGTGGAAAGTCGCTATATAAAATCACACCTTTTTACTCCTTGCCTTTACTTGTTTGAAGTGTTGCCTCGTTTAGCACCACAGAGTCTATCGAATGAATATTGCAGCATTGAAATTAGGCGTCTTAATTTAGAGAAAGGAACGAGTTTATCGCCTAGACATAACAATTCTGATATAGCGCAAGAAATGATGCCAGGGGAATGGTCTACAGTCAAACGTCGTCGAATTAACATGTGATGGAACAGACAGCTGCAATAAAAATGGACATCCAACACAGAGGACATATCATAGGGCGAGAGGGTAGGCGTGACTAATCCAACTGACAAGTGATGTAAAGGGCAGCGGAATGACCCTTGCAGACTAGCAGAAGAGATCCATGCAGTGGCTGTTCATGCAGAATGAACATCTAACTCACACGACACACATGACCCACGATGGGAAGTGGGAGAATGGAAGACTCTTGGGGGATAGGCGCACCCTGTTCTCGGAGGAACTAAAACAAGGAGGGTGGTAAGATGAGCAGAGAGAGAGAGAGAGAGAGAGAGAGAGAGAGAGAGAGAGAGAGAGAGAGAGAGAGAGAGAGAGAGAGAATCTATGTCACAAGGCAACAGGTTAACAAAAAACGGCAGCGAATAGTTCAGTAGGAGAAGCTTTGCTCTCTGTTTCACGAACAAAATTATTTGCCTAATTTTTGTAGAGGTAGCACGGGTGATGTCCCTTCATTGTGACTGATGCTCGATAACATTCCACGAAAATCGATGCTTATCGATTCAGCATACACCTACATGTAGTTCACTACATGCACGCTAATAAATGCATATCTTTGAGGTTTCACACGGCAGTAACGTTTAATTTTGCTTCCGCACACAAGATGATCAGTCTTAAACAATAGACGACAATACACTGGACCAGAGACACTATAATACTATAGTATCTCTGACTGGACTTATACATGCTTTCACTGATTCATACAGTTTATCCTATTGATGCAGAAGCACAACCAATCGAATGACCGCATCATCAATCTCTGCCAAACTACGCAGCCTGCCACATTCCACGTTGGAAAATATTCTGTTGTTTCCTGAAGATCGACAACCTCGGGAATTTATCTTCACCGTTGTCTTCAGAGAGGACAATTTGTGGTAGGTTTCTTTCTTCCCCTAACACCGGTGGACAGATTCCCAGAGGAGACGATACCACGCTGTCTCCAAAGCCTAACTACGGGGCCGTCTGAGGAGCTGGAAACACGAGACCAACGTCGTCCCCTCTCTTTCACCTTGGGGCAAGTGACTTATGTGAACTTGACATGGGTTGCAGTGTTGTACTGTGTGCTGGCTTCACCCCTCGAAGTGAGATGGTAGACAGTAGCGCTGAAATGGTCGTTATGGGCAACATTTTCGGACACTGTACCTGAGGTACTCTGTCCGATAGATTAAAAAATGATTTGAAATACTTCGGTAACATTTTTAAGTTTCATATTTTCTGGGATGGTTTGTGCATGGATGAAGATGACTTTGGAGCCAAAATACGAAAATCAAATCAAGGGAGTGTGGCTTTAAAGCGCTCATAAATTATCGGACAGAGTACCTCAGGTACAGTGTCCGGAAATGTTGCCCATAACGACCATTTCAGCGACAGTAGCACGCGACCTATTATAGTTCACTAGAGACTTCGCCTGCCGGTGAAAGTGTCTCTGGCCCAGTTGACCTCACGTGATGGAAGGTTTTCGTCCGAAATATGCAAATGGAGGTCACACGAGAGGCTTGTGGGATAGCCGATCTGCTCCCTGACATACGCCGTTAAAGTTGTTCTAAGACTATTTCGCACAAAAATCTTAACTTACTCTTGTTGAGGCAATAAAGAAGCGTTTATTCGATAAAATAAAATGTTTGTGTTGAAATGGAAACAAGTTTTGACATCAGAATGATTTCTGTAAAAAGTGAAGAAAAAATAGTATCAGAACGAACTATTTTGGGCGCAAAGCTGTAATGCGAAGGGTCAAGTCTATTACGCATTCATTACGAAATGTGCCAGAGTCAATACTGACTAGGGTTCACAGAATGCACGCGACCATGCTATGGTGAAATGGCGTGTGAGGAAATTGAAAAACTGAGGGGCTTTTCTTATGAGCCAGGAAAGAGATTTCGAGTGCACGAATGTGATTGCGATGGTGTCCTAACTTTGTGACCCCACATCGCGAAGTGAGTCGCGATGTGCTTCAAGTGGAATCGAGCTACAACCCATTCCAGTGGTTGAGGTCCTGGTCGTCGACTTTGATGTCCTTGTGGAAAACTGATATGTGGCCAATTTTACAACAGTACCGGAAGATTTATGTCTACCTGCATCTTATGAAATGGTTTTGAAATGCACTTTCATGAGAGATGACTATAAAAATGCTGATGCACGATTCAATTGCGTTTTGCTGTGCACCAAATAATCAAATTCAAAAACGATTTTCAGTATCTCAAAGAGCATGAAATTTTCTTTTGACAATGTTGCATAATTCAAAATCGAATGAGGGCACGAAACTACTCGGTTTATGACGGGGGGACCTGTGTGTTATTGCATATTACAAATCATCTTTCAGATCGCACTCTTTCAGAAGGAAGAAGTAAAGGTGAAGGTGGGATTTTATGTAGGGATGGGTCACTATAACCGAGTCTCAAACCGCCTTACAATTTTCCACCCTGGTTATTGGGACACTAGATCAGCTCTCTCCAAAACCCTGACGACTAAACGGAGACAACTTGTTCGGTAAAGCACAGTCATCTCCATTCTCTTGCGAGTATTCAAACCGAATTCTATCTCATCTTAGGTACCTGGTTTTACTTCTGGGTGAGCAAAAGCAATGCTAGTGAAATGTTTTGCCCAAGGAAGCAGCTTAAGGATCCACGGAGATTGGAACGTAGCACCCGCTAGCCGGAAGTGACTTCAGGCGAGCTCTTTAACCACTGGGCTAGAGCTCCACAGTAAGTATACTGTACTGTAAGTATACTGTACTGTAAGTATACTGCACTGTAAGTATACTGTACTGTAAGTATACTGTACTGTAAGTATACTGTACTGTAAGTATACTGTACTGTAAGTATACTGTACTGTAAGTATTTCAACTGAAAATTAAGCTTGTCCTGAAACTCGAGGCAGTTACGTGCCTGGACGATTTCAAGAGTTACAATCGAAACTGTTCCACGGGAAATGCGCCCTTCCTACCTCATTGAGCCAAATATTTACGAGTCAGCAGCATGGTTACTACGAGATCCCGTGTGACATCCCGGCTTGCACTGCGATCTTACTTCCGGCCCAGCTGATGGCATTATCTTCCCACGGCAGTTGTCCTGTTCGGAAACGCACCTCCCACAACCTTGTCTTGTAAACCGGATGAATTTGACAGTCATCCAGTACATGTCGCTTGAGAGCAGTGTTGTCCTGCCTCTCTCTCTCTCTCTCTCTCTCTCTCTCTCTCTCTCTCTCTCTGTCTCTGCCTGTCTCTCTTTCTCTGTCTGTCTCTGCCTCTCTCTCTGTCTCTCTGTCTCTCTCTCTGTCTCTCTTTCTCTCTCTCTCTCTCTCTCTCTCTCGTGTATGCCGCTTGGGTAGATTCCTTGTTAGGGAGAAACTGTACATAGCACTATGAAGAATTGCTGTATTACATATCTTGCGGATCTAAAATCATTTTTAATGTGTAAAATCATATGTATTTTAAATACTGAGATGGATCGTCGGCCTCAATAAAAGCAAAGCAATCAATCAATCAATCAATCAATCAATCAATCGATCAACCAACCAACCAACCAACCAATCAATCAACCAATCAATCAATCAATCTCTCTCTCTCTCTCCACCCTCGCCTACTTTCGCTCTCATTTTGGTGTGTAGTGTGTGCGTGCTTGCCTTCCTGCCTGCCTGCCCGCCCGCTCGCCCGTCCGTCTCTCTCTCTCTCTCTCTCTCTCTCTCTCTCTCTCTCTCTGTATGTCTCTCTCTCTCTCTCTCTCTCTCTCTCTCTCTCACACACACACACACACACACACACACACACACACACACACACACACACACACACACACACTCAGAGCAGTGAGCGGAATGTCGCGCGAAATTTAGTATTGTTTCTCATGCATCCCTGTGTAAGGACATCTGCTCAAGATGTTCAGCAATAACCTAACAGCCCTTAACTACCGAAAAAACCCACAAACACGGATATTTTCTTGCGGTTATGTTTACTCCGCTAAGATTCCGTTCGTATGGGAATTATCCTCTGCCAGTTTGGGGTCGGTGCTCTATTCAATCTGTCTGCACGTAAGGAGATGAAAACAAGAGGGCTCTAAGCCTGCTGCGATCCCAGTACTGCCTAAATCAATTGCGCATTCTGCCCGATACTTCAAGCCCCGCTGGAATCTAATGGATGGAACCTCAGCCTTCAGCCAAATCGGGTTTCCCAATCTCCTCAGAGAACCGCCTGCTGTCTTCAGCCTGGTCGTCCCCTAACCCTCATCATCAACATTTCCCCTCCCTCCCAACCCTCCTCCCCTCCCCATCTCCCTTCCCCCTCCCTCCGCCAACGTCTGTCCATCTCCTACATTGAACTTCCTCAATTCTAGAGTCCTTCCTTCCTTATTCAATGCTCATTTTCCTCCAGCACGGACTACATAGAAGAGACATCCCAGCGCTTAGTAGCTAAGGGCTTTCAAGAGAAAATGGAATCCACGAGAGCTAAAAATCTGACATCAAAGAGATTACCAGAATTCCGTGACTAAAATTTATGAGGGGTAAGTGGCCTATGTCTTTTGATTCTGACCAAGGAGAGAGAGAGAGAGAGAGAGAGAGAGAGAGAGAGAGAGAGAGAGAGAGAGAGAGAGAGGGAGAGAGGGGTAGAGAAAGAGGGGAGAGAGAGAGAGGGGGGAGGGCAGAGAAAGAGAGAGAGGGGGGGGGGGCAGAAAGAGAAAGAGAGAGGAGACAGAAAGACAGACACATAGAGAAAGAGAGAGAGAGAGAGAGAGAGATAGAGAGATAGAGAGATAGAGAGAGAGAGAGAGAGAGAGAGAGAAAGAGAGAGAGACAGTGAGAGAGAGACACAGAGAGAGAGGGGGGGAGAGAAAGAGAGGGGGAGACACACATACGGCAGCCGCCGCACGATACCCCCCTCCTCAGCTGGAACCCATGTCCGCGGAGCTTTTGGGGCCTGCTCCAGTAGCTCGGACATGGGCGGCCCCAAGCAGCAAACGCCACCTGGGGGTATCGGTGGTCGCTTGGTCGCTAAAATTTATGAGGGGTAAGTGGCCTCATTCTAGTAAACTAGAGATTTTGCCTATCTGACTCTGGTTTACAGAATGAAGTGGCCTATGTCTTTTGATTCTGACCAAGGAGAGAGAGAGAGAGAGAGAGAGGGAGAGAGGGGTAGAGAAAGAGAGAGAGGGGAGAGAGAGAGAGAGAGGGGGGAGGGCAGAGAAAGAGAGAGGGGGGGGGGGGGGGCAGAAAGAGAAAGAGAGAGGAGACAGAAAGACAGACACATAGAGAGAGAGAGAAAGAGAGAGAGACAGTGAGAGAGAGAGAGAGGGGGGGAGAGAAAGAGAGGGGGAGAGAAAGAGAGAGAGAGAGAGAGAGAGAGAGGGGGGGGGAGAGGGGGAGAGAGAGAGAGAGAGAGAGAGAGGGAGAGAGAGGGAGAGAGAGGGAGAGAGAGAGGGAGGGAGAGAGAGAGAGAGAGAGAGAGAGAGAGTGAGAGAGAGAGAGAACTGTATCAGTAATTACGCATTTTTATATTACAGGAGGCATACAGAAAGTCTGCAGCCACAGCCTGTTCCCATTGTAAAGGAATCCTTAGGAAACTACTGTAGAATAATCTGTAGTCCGCTTTAATGTAAATGCCATGCAGTCTATGAAACGGTGAAAGGGATCTTTGAGAAACACTACTGCTGCTGTCTGTTTACTTTTTGTGTCGTGACAAAGACGAGCTCGGCACCATATTTAAGACTAAAAGTATCTCATTCAGGGGGACAGGACAACCTGTGTGTTTCGGGGTAAGAACAAATCCACAAAGTCTCCCTCAGCGATTGGATCCAGTAGTTGTAGAGAGGCCAGGTAAGGAGCGGCACACGGGCGCCTTTTAGGAGCGTGCTCGACTGCCGTCGGGGCGACAGGAGCCCGCAGAGTAGGGATGTGTGGTGGGGCTGACTACTCTGAACACGCAGAGTAGGGATGTGTGGTGGGACTGACTACTCTGAACACGCAGAGTAGGGATGTGTGGTGGGACTGACTACTCGGAACAGATCTGCCGGAA